>OY743217.1:4278590-4555988 GCA_963555745.1 Cardamine flexuosa
CTGAGCCCAAGTTATGACTTCAAGCAATTCTTCAAGTGTTCCATAACCACCTGAAATATTTACACAAAAGTTTAGATTTGATTTGTAAAAATAAAGAGGAGAATAATTAGTTAATAAATAACTTAATATGACATGGTCAAGTCAACAAGTGTCATGTACAAGAAAACCAAATAATAGTCTTCTTCTCCTCTTCTCTGTTACAGTTTGTACATTGGTATGGATATAATTACAAAAGCAAGATCTTGAAAGAACTCGACTTTTCATAATGATTTGAGATTCAGTGTGGGCAAAATATGCTATTTGTGGGACTATTTCAGGTTTTGTCTCTTACCTTGAAATAGGTAAGTAGAAAAGTTTGGTCACAGTAAGACTACACAAGCTACATGGATAGTACCTCATAAGTTAAAGGTAGAGCAAAAAAAACAGAGTGAATAGAAAAGAAAAAAAAGGTCTAATTTTAAGTGTCAGATGTTGATGGGTCAAGGTCCTTTATCTTAGACTGTGGAAACTTTTAAATTATTTTAAAAAAAATTCCATACCAAAAAAAATAAAAATAAAACTTTTCAGTGTAGCTTTCACACTGCAGCTTGACCAAGAAAAACATGGTTTTTACCAAATTGTTTTTTCCTCTTTTTTGCAATATCAGTCAAAAATCTCTTTTCTTTTCATAAGCAAACATTCCTCTTTTAAACTTTGATTTCTAATACAATTAATTTTTTAAGAGGTTTTAAAAAAGCCTAAAACTTGTGTTCCTGAGGCTTGAGGCACTAGAGTTTTGACTAGTATTTTCCTTACATCATTACTTAGTTTGAAAGTAAAGCAAAACTTGAGGCTTATAATATAGTATGTAAAATAAAGTGTAAATGATGATAAATTTGGGTGGAGGGGGTTTAAAAGAAAACCTGGTAAGGCAATAAAAGCATCAGAGTGCTTAGCCATCTCAGCTTTCCTTTGGTGCATATCTGCAACTGCTCTTACTTCTCCTACTGTTTCACCAGTCAACTGCCAAACAAAGAGCATCCACCAATTTTTTAAAAAAATAAAAGGAAGTAATAATTAAAAGTAGTTAAAGGGAAAAAGCAGGTTTGGACTCTTCTACAGGCAAAAGCAATGATGGCAATGCAAGTAATCGTAATATTGGCTTTTTTTGAATCTCTTCCATACCTCATTTTGACACAACCCTAATATGAAGATATTTTTATTTTATTTTAGGCTACCTAATTGAATAAAAGGGAATGAATAACTTACTCATAATCATGAGACTTAAGAAAGGGTAATAAATAGGGAGAAGAGTAAAACAGAAGCAAAGACTGTAGATAAAAGTTTGAATGGAGGGATTTGGAAAACAAAAACATAGAACCTAAAGAGAAAATTAATAAACAAATAACAATGTTTATTATAAAATCTTGAAATATTTACCTCTCTAGGCATGAGGGTCTTGGGAATGATTCTGTAGAGTGACAACAAGATGACAAAAAAGAGGGTTATTAGAAGTAATCGACAACATAACCCAAAAACTAATTTGTTCTATCTGAAACTCAAAAGAGACGGTATTTTTTATTTTATTTTTGGTTTTAACACAAAAGACAGATTTCGTTTGTTTGATCTTAAGAAAGATTCACAAAGTTGGTAAAGAGAAGAGATTCAAAGAAAGAAAGAATTTTAACTGATTTGACTAGAAAAAGTTATAATACCCAATAACATGACGACCACCATCATGAACAGCTTGTGAAACCAAACCCATCAACCCTATGCTTCCACCTCCATAGACTAGATCAATATTCCTTGAAACCTACAAAAACAAAACAGAGTTACACATGAAGCTTAGATTTGGTTATAAGAGGAAGAACAAAAAAAAAATCGAAGCTTTTGAGTTCTACATGAAGCATAAGATTCAAACCCATTTTAACGAAACAATAATTACAATATTCTACGGTTATATCACTTAGAACGTTTCAAAAGAAGAAAGAAAAAATGCTCTGCATTTGCAAAAACTTCTTGTGAATATGTTTATGAAAGTTATAATTTTAACAGATCCTAGTGAAGCAAAGAAGCACGTCAGCTTATTTCAAAGACATGAAAGTTAAAGTTATGTATTACCAGTTCGTTGCCAAGATCAACAGCAGCATCTTGGTAACTACTCTTCTTGCCTTGACTGCTTCCACAGAAGACACAGATTCTCCTGAACTTTGACTTTTGCATCGTTTCAGCTTTGATCTCCATTGACTCTGATCTCTTAGCTTATGATAAAATATAAACTGTGTCCGGAAAGAGAAAAGGTAAAACAGTTTTAAGGTGTCTTTAACCTCTGTTTTTTTTCTTCTTCTGTTGTTGTTGTTGTTGTAGTGTTTCTTCACCACTAATGCTCCCGGATTGTTGTTATATAGTGCGTATTCTCGTCATGCTCGTTATCGATTTAAAACACATTTTTTAAATTACTTTTCTTTTTATTTGGCATTTTCAAAAGTATGACACTAATAATAGTTAATACTACAATTAAAAATTAACGAAAAGCAGATGTGGTCTTTTGGAATATACCTTTTTCGGAAAAATAATATAACACTACCAAAAAATTGTTTTCTAAAAGTATTAAAAAAATAGAGAAAATTTTCTGTAACTATGTTATGAATTTGCTGAAGGATTTAGATAGAAACACTAGTTACTATATTTTGTAATTTTTTGAAAAACAATGAACATATGGTATGGTATTTTTTTTAAAATATTCCTTTTGTGGTGGTATTCCCTAATTTTTGTATTTTTGTATTTATATTAATCTAAACTTTTAAAATTTGTTATATCTTATACGTTGAGGTCTTCACACGTGAGAGATTAAGCACGCGCGCCTTTCACCACCCGCACATACAGCTCATCTTGGCACGCGTGACCAATTTCTTCCTTGTGTTAAATTTTTACTCTTATGACTTTTTTTTTTCAAAATATAACACTGCAGTACTAGTTGCTACTAGCTCTACCAAAAACCTTAATTGTGGTCGAAAAAAAACCATGTTTATGAACCTTATGGTTAGGTAAGCTCATGTACCGCTGACAGTAAATACTTAGACTCACGAACCCCGATTAGTTTTGGAAGAGGAAAAATAACATGTATTAAAGTAACCCATTAGTTAAAACTTAAAAGTAACTGTGACAGATGATTATTCACTGATAAAATAGTTAGGAAAAAAAATAACAATTGTTTGAGGATTAGATAGAATTATCCTCATATTTCAAAACAAAAACGCCATGTTAATGCATGCTATACATATATATCTCTCACAACTCACAAGGAATTATGATATAAATCATGTATATATAGTATACAATACAGTTCGAGGATTGATGAATGCTTGTGACTTGTGATTCATAGAGTTGCTTTTAGTAAGCCTTGCTACAATTAAATGTTTTCCTAAATGATATAATGTGCATACAATTTTTTATAAGTTAATATCTACGAGTCTTAAATCGAGACCGCACATGTATATATTTTTATCGAAGCTACAATGGCAATATTTCAAATGAGAATCAAACCGAAGATCTAGACAATATACAATTTTGGAAAGACCTTGATAACACCACTGACCCAACAACCCATTTGGGTTGTTTCGTATGTTCGTTTTGTAAATCGTAATATAGAGCATGATTTGTGGTTGTGGTATACAAGTTAATAGTTGGAGATGCATTGATGAAATAATAAACGCATGTTTTATCGGCCACGTCACTTGTCCATCAATTTAACAACCCATGTCACTTTTTTAGTTCTAACACGTAGATAACTAATACCCGATCTCCATTTCATATCAAATCATTTAAAATTTTTAAATTTTGGTTTAAAATAAATTCCGTTATATATTTAATTGAAAAGTTTTAATAAAAATATCTGGTTTTATCTTTATTACTTTAAAGCATTGACGAGTTCAAAATTAAAGAGTGTATTAATAAAAAGTAAAAATTCAAAATTTTAAAATTTTGTGAAAATTAAAATCTTTAAAATCTTAAACTAATGAACGTCATGATACTTATCAAGTTATCACTTACCATGCCTTAAATTCCCATACTTTTCTTATGACATAACTATCAAATTATAAATCCTTGTAGTAATTATCTTCCACGCATATATAATAAAAAAGCCCCTTAATTTTTGTTTCTTAAACAGATTTCTGAGCTCTCAATGAAACTAAAAGAACATTTTTAGATTTTTATAATTGATTTAGTGATAAAGCTCCCTCACTTTTATTCCCTTTATCAAGAACATGACAAATAACTCATTTTCAATTAAAATAGTTAGCAAAAAGAAATTGGCAGCTTATATCTTGACAGTGTAAGATGGGTATACACATTGTTTACTGATACTCACGCACACAATTAAAAGAAAAGAAAAATAACCAAGACAAGAAGAACCCACTAATATAGCTTAATTAATGGAAATATTATGGGTATACCAATAGATATACACACATTTAAAAAAAATATAGAATGAAGAAGTTAATGAGATGATGATGTCTGAGATATGGAGCAATGTGCCAATTGATGATTGAAATAAGAAACACAAAGTGAGTTATGGCTTTTATTACCAATGTAGCCCAATTCACCCTCCCTATGTAGACAACCTTCTTCTTGTTCTTTGCATAGGAAACATTTCTTCTATTTTTTATTCCTCTCTATTCATTTTAACCTTTTTATAATTTTACTGAAAAGAGTTCTTAGCAATGCCCCATCTTCTAGTGTAACTAACTTGTCTTTCTAAGTCCACTTGGTGTTATTGCTTCACATAATCTTGTGTGGTATGAGACTGTGATTTAAATAAGTATATAGTTTCGGGCAGAGGATAACGTTTTAACGTTTTGGATAGTATTTGGTGGGTAAAATGTTGAAACAAATAAAGTAAAATGTTGAAAACTAATTTAAAATACTATTTATGTATATATGTGTGTATATATACATATTTATTTTTAAAAACAAATTCATATTTATTTACTTTATATATAAGCAAATAGCAAATTTAAGTTAAAGTTTTGCCGCCTCCAAGTTATGGCCATAAAAAAAAGTACAGTAAATTTATTTTCCCGTATGTATTTAAATTTAATTTTCTTTTAATAACTGTAACTGCATGCCTCCACAAATGAAAACGTTAGAAGTGGCTGATTTTTTAACGCGATCGCAAGATCAAATATTTTACCAATCAAAACATTAATTAGTTTATCTAGTATCAAACCTCATACTTTAACTAACGTAAAAATTAATCATCATAAATTAAATGTATATATAGTCTCATATTTTAGTAGGTCTATGAAGTTTGGAGCTAGTGATAACATAATTTGAATATCCCACTTGGGAAAAAAATCCTTCGATATTCAATCATCCCACCTAATAAACTCCGATCGAAAAGAGTATCCATGCAATAAATTAATTTGATTGAAATTATAAGGTAATCTATTATCATCCTAAGCTATGGTATACACAATATGGTATTGGACGAAAGCTTCTTTTTTTAGTCCCTTGCTTTTAAAAGAGATCAGAAAACTCATTAAATGATCCCTTCAAGTTTAAAAGTGTCTGATGCTAATTAAAATAAAAAGTTCAGAAACCAAAATTAAGAACCTAAGAAGTGATAGATAGCAAGAACTCATAAAACAAATACAAGATTCATTCAAAGCCTATATATATATATAACCCTATAGGGTTGCTGGCTTGGAATGGCAGTAACCCCCACACTCTCATACTTCACTGTAAGCAGACAGTTGCAATTTTAATATCATGTTTATAATATATGTTTAAGCGTGTGAATTATTTAAGTCAGAAAATAAGATAACTGCAATCCCAAGATCTGAGTAGATGCTGCCCATTCCTTCTATGTAGGGTTATAGAGATTATAAACACATAAGTAAGTTTCTCAGTTAGTGTGTTTTATTATCTGCATGCTTGCATGCGCATTTATCCTTTTTTTTCTTCTTCTTCTATAGTTTCCCTCCACATTCTTCTTGGGGTTTTCACTTCTGACCCAATTTTTAGTTTATAATAATAACCATGACGAGGTAGTGATATCACATTTTCATTAGATAATACTTGAAATATAATAAAATTCAAAGGTTATATGAAATGGGTACATGAGGTTTCATACTCGAATCTTACAAGTCTTTGTATGGAAACAAAGAAAAATAGAACTTCGAAAAGTGAATAATGTGAAGGACGTAAATTCTTCTTTTTTGAACAAAAGGTGAATATCTTGTCTTTCACCGATTTTTTGATGTCAAAGACTATATACATTATATAGTAGCATCAACCATGTTCTAACGGAATTCCAAATTACTTTTAAAATATACTTTGATTACTTTTGTTTCAAAATAAGTACTAGTTGCCGTAGAAGTAGTCCATTTTGTTATAAAAGGGTTCTAATTTTCATTATAAAGTATTCTGAATGTTCTTGGAGTGGTTCTCAACCTTTTGTAATTATAAAAGGTCAACATTCGTTTTAAAAGAAGTCAGTTAAATTTAGAAAAGTTCCGAAAGCTGAAACTTTAATGCAGAGCCTGTTAATTATTGTGTGTAACATTGACCATTTTATGATTACTTTCAGTTGAAACTTTGAATGTATAACGAAATTCATTCATACTATTAGAAATGCTCAATACGATGTTGTAGAGTAACTTTGTTTTTAAAGCGAGTAAATTATTTTGCCGACAAAGTGGCGCAGAGATATTAGTATAATACAAGCTCTTTAATTTATATATGTATTTATTACATATGAAGCAGGGAAAAGGCTTCACACTTTCTATCTGACAATATATCTATTTTTGTTAAAATATTAATTCCCGACAAACGGGAATGCTTAATTTAGTTGAATAAGTAAGATGAAGAAAAAATATATTTTAGGAACAAAAAGCTGATATAAATTTCTGGGAAGTACATCTGAAACAAAAAAAAAGATAATACATTTGTATAGATTACCATATTGATAGAAATATATATATATATATATATATATATATATTTAAAAAATTCATAATAACTTTTTTTTTTCATAATGAATTTTGTCTTTCTGTTTTTATTGCACAAAAAGATAATTTGAGTCGGCTACAAATAGCGACCACAATGAATGAATTTTCTGATAATCTGAAAACAACGGTTTGATATCAAACCTTCAGTAAAAAATTTCTGATGCTCAAATCAGAAATCTACAATATAACTGATTATAGAAAACGGAAAATCAGAAAAATGTTTGTAAGTTTGTTATGTATATCCCGTCAGAGAATTTTTGCAATATGGCAATCTCTTATTAATGAAGGTTGTGTGTGTGTGTGTGTTAAAGATCATTAATGAAGGTCGTTTAAAGAAATCGAATTACTCATAATTTTCTAAAGAATTTGTTTGTTGTTTTATTAAAACACGAATATAAAAAAAGAAAATAAATATGTAATAAAATATAGTAGCTTATTTGGGCTAACAAGAGTTTGTAAAAAATGATCTCTAAAAATTCTTTACATTTTAAAATCTTTTGAAAGGACACCCAAGGTATAGGAGAATATGATTACCCGGGTAAAATTCTTGAATGCACAAGACGTCAAACTCGATGCATAGCCATCAACAAAGGTTGATATGATTCCGACAATTCTTTTGAATTATGGCTTTTACAAAAACATTTACCGCCTTTGAACTAAAAACAGAACCCCAAGTTTGTTTTTTCCCTACGGACCGACGCTAAATCCACCAATTAAGGAAGCGGAGGAAAAAGAGAGACAACAAAACAAGAAAGAAAAGGCAAGAACATGGATTTGAAGTGGTCAAAAAGGACCAGTCAAAGGTCAGAAAGGGACAAATCCGTTGTTTGGTAGTTATCATAAAGTGTCGGACAGTTAATACCGTTGCTTTAAAGTCAAATCTCTTTCACATTTTCACTTAATCACTAGTTATAGTAACAATTTAAATTACCCTCAGTTCACTTCTTTTTGGACAACAATATATAGTTAGTGAATAGTCGTATGTTGATACCATACCATGCATATTTTCCCTCACTCAAAATTCAAAGGCATATTAAAAGACACCTTTCTTTATTATATGTACGTCTAATAACATATATGTGAAGATGTACGTAAGGGTTTAATGAAGAACAAAGGGGTAAAGGAGCTAATTTGTAGGCAAGAAGAGTGGTTGAAGTATGATGAAGAAGAAGCAAAGAGACATTCATTTTGTTATTTATCTTTTGGAAATTGAATTTTCTGTCCTTAGTTTTTGCGACATTATCTTACATTCATGTCAATTCCCTTAACCTTTCGGCCGTCTCTATACCCCATTTGTTTTTTTTCATCAAAAAATAAACAATTATGAAGGTCATATTGAGCGCCTACAATTCAAAATGTATACACCATGCGAATCACATAGCTTTAAATTATATATAAAAACAGAAAGATTGATCGTTATATATACAATCTCTATAAAAGATACTGAATCTAGCTATATTAAATAGTATCTTGATACCTAATATAGCATGCGGAATCCCCCTTTATGAAATATAGAGTACCTATAAAATATATATTGAAATAGTTAATAGACTCATATGTAGAGTATGTCCTTTTAGACATGAAATTGAGTTGATAAGAAATATCGACAAATAGTCAAATAATTAAGAAAAGCATCGACATTAGCTTGCTACAGTGGTTTTAAAAAATGACTTGTAACTTGTTAGGGATAATGGATTTTGGAGGATTCAGTAAAGGGACAAACATTGAACATGTTCATGTCCAATGAATGAGATTCATAAGTCAAAGTGGGTCTACTTGCGTTGACCAGTTACAAAGCTATGGCCCATAGGCCATAACTCATGGTTTTGCATGAAATTTGTAATCTGTTTAAACTTTTTTCCATTTTTTGTTTCTAAATTTGTTATAATTTCAGGGCAAGTTCAACCTAAACCTACACTCAATTTAAACATAGAACTGCTGAAATTAGAGACTCGGTAAATCTATTTGTTTGTATTAAGAATCTCTGAATCACACTAAAGTCTTTTCGAGTTCAGGCTTTGGCAAAGCAACCAAATAAGAGTCATACATTTCCAAAAAAAAGAGAGACGAAAACTACCTGAAGTTGCCTACAAAGTCCAAGCACATGTTAGTTATCTTTTTTTCTGAGCTTTCAGCTTTGCTTTCTTGTTAGGCTTTAGTTTGTCAAAAGGAGTTCAATTCCTTTTGTTCTTTTTTGTTTGTTTGCTTCAATTTGATTAAGATTTAGATCTCTATTAGTGGTTTGAAAATAGTCTTCACGGCCAGTTACGACTTAGTCGTCATCCATACGAAACAAAACACAAAATGGGAAATAATGGAAGAGTACGAACATAAAGAATAAACCGCTCGGCTTCACTTATATAAACACATGCATTCATCTTTCTATTTTTAGTGTATAATCTTTCTATTAACTGTATAATTCGTTGGGGTTAGGATTTATATTTTTTTATGTCATGGCAGCGTTCCTTGATTTATCACAATTTAGTATTAATTTTAATATTATAATTTAAACGCTCTTTTTTTGTCGACCTTATTTAATAGATCTATTTTTTTTGCCTTTTCATATACAAAGACATATTTTAGCTTTGTAGTAAAATAGTAGTAATAAGTAATTTCTTTATAAGTGGAGCCCATAAAGTAGGAATCCTACGCAAATGTTTCATGCTAAGGTATCCAAGACCGGGCCCCGATAATTTTTTGAGTATAAATAGGATCAATGAGAGCTTTGTAAAAACTATCTTTTACATTGATTTAACAAAGTAAACAACGCATATACCTATATAACAAACCTTGTGTGTTTGATGTAAGAGATTGTATTTATGGATAAAGATTGGGACGATATTAACGTTTTGTGGGTAGCATCATTACCAACAGAACTACGTCTATATATTGGCAATGGAAGCAAGTGATGCCCTTTTACCATCATAATTCATAAACTACTTTCAAAGTGTATCTTTCACGTTTCTACAAAAAAAAAATATTACACGTAAAATAACTCGACACTGACAACAGTTTGCTTTCTTTTGATATATATACGCATAATTTCTTTTAATGAATCTGTAAAGATATTTAATACATTTTCGATGTTTTCATATTCAAGTCATAACTCTGAATAAAACAATTAAATCAAAGGATAGCCAATGACATTAAATGGACAAAATGCTGAAAAAAGCCCAGTTTATTAGTAATCAACCACTCTATTCAATTCGGCGAGTTTTAGTATTATTAGGTCCATTACATTCAATATTTGGGCTTTGTGAGAAACCATCTCCAGAAATTGGAACCGGCCGAATAATTTGATCAACCGACTTATACGGGCATTCATACCACCGGCTCAAATGGTATTGGTTCGGTTCGGTTCGACATTGTATGGTTTAAATGTTTTATCGATTTTCAAGTGTGTTCGCATTCATATGCACGTAGAGAATAAAAAAGCATAAACAGGTATGAACTATGAAGGCGACGAAAATAGAGAGAAAATGAAATCAAAAACCAAAGCGAAGCAGTCAATGGCAGAAGCATTCAGACAGACAAAAAACATGGTCTCCGGTTTGTTTTTATAATCTTAATTATACGTTTCTCAAAAAAATGACCATTCCTTTACGACCTTCGTGCATCCAAAGACAACAAACATAGACGAAACCGGAAAGAGCTTAGTACCGTCTGAAACTGCCATCATCTCACAAACCCTATTTTGCTTAGAAGCGCCTGTTACAACATTTTCACAACTCCATAAAATCAGTCATCAAGTAGTTGTAGCTACTGTGAAAAAGCTTATCTATAAAAATAAATGCCTCAAGTCATTACCCTCCAGAATATGCGTTTTTGAGAATAGGAAGTCACAAATTGGCGCTTAATATTGGCGCCTTGGAGGCCTAGCCTCAGCTTCTGAGACTCTTATTTCTCTACCATCCAATTCCTACAAGGCCACAGTAAAAGTATTACTAAGAGTTGTTTCATTGATCGTATTGTAACTGTGTAATGGTAATGAGTAAAGAGAAAATGATACTTACAGCACCATTCAAGGATTTGATAGCATTTTCAACCTCTAGAGGAGAGCTGTATGTGACAAACCCAAAACCCTTAGATCGACCACTATCCCTGTCGTAGATGACTCTAGCCTCAACAACTTTTCCTTTCTCTCCGAACAAACTCTCAAGAGCCGTGTCATCGACTCCCCAAGAAAGGTTTCCCACATACACACGGTTTCCTGAACCAGCACCAGAACCTCCACCTCCTCCATATCCTGAACCTGAGCTTCCAAAGCTGCTTCTTGGTCCTCTTGAGAACCCATCTTCCCTCTTTGGTGGTGGAGGACCTGCGTTAACTCTCAATGGTCTACCATCCAACTCCTACAATTTCACACATCGAAAATGATCAACTAAACTAAATACTAGAACCTTATGCAAACAACAACAAACAACACAGAGCTTTCAGGTTTTATCTTAAGAAGCCACAAGTTTGAATATTTCATTCATCTAAAGGACTACACAATAAAGGATACAACAATTCCTCAGATAATTCATATTAGCTATCGAAGATTAGAGTAAGGCTGCTTACATAGCCATTGAACTGCTGAGCAGCTGCCTCAACTTCAGAGACTGAAGACATAGTCACGAATCCAAAACCTCTGCTTCGTCCTGTAATTTTGTCATAGATAACCTACAAGACAAAGAACAACAAAAACAAATGAATCTCAACCACACAAATTATCATAAAAGGGATTTTCTTCTTGGACTCAATTGTCAATAGAAACCCTAAAGATTAGTTTTTTAGCTAAAGACATAACATAAATCAACAATTAGGGTGAACAATTTCATACCTCAACCATCTCAACATTTCCGGCGCTCTCGAAGAGCTGAGCTAGCTGAGCACTGTCAACGTTAAAGGGGAGATTACCAACGAAGAGTTTAAGGTCAGCAGAGAATGATTGCTCCCGCGGCGGCGCGTCATCTTCTTCCACCTCGATGTCAGAATTAAGAGCAACGTTACGAACGAATCGAGAGGCGGGAGAGTTCAATTTGGCGGCGATGGAGACGGAAATGGAGTCGGAATTGAGTTTAAAAGAGAGGGAAGGAGGTAAGAGGGAGATGGAGGCGGGTCTTGAGACGCAGAAAGGAAGGGATTTAGGGTTGAAGGAAGAGAGAGCGAGAGAGGAAGCTGAAGCAGCCATGGGGAAGAGAAGGAGATAAGGTTTTTAGGGGTTTTTCGTTTTTGGGTGAGATTTGAGAGTGGAGATAAGATGCAGTGTCTTTGATATTTATGGGCAAATGAAACCAAAAAATATCTCACAGTCTGATTTTTATTTTTACCTCAAATTAATTTTCTTTTGCTAAATTTTCTCATATCTGTTTCTGCAAAAATTTTCATTCTTCTCAAATGTATTTTTTTAAGTGTACTAAAACAATTATGTAGAAATGTTTAGAATTATCTTTTAATTTTTCTGGTGTTTTACTATAAAAACTTTAAAACATGTTATAATATTTAACCTTTGTATTGTATGTGTAAAGATATTCCAAATAATTTTTGTGATAAAAGTATGTATTTTATTCTTCTCAATTGAATTAGTTGTGTTTGGTTCACGTTGCTTACTAACTACTTGTCATAATATGAAGTGAAATGATGGATGAGATGAGATCTGGACCGTCGAATTTGGATGGACAGTGGAGATGGCACGTCTCGTGCTAAAGCAAAAAATCTATGAGAAGATAAGATATTTAGCTAAAAGCCAATGGAAAATGAAACTCTTGCTCCAGCCTTCCAGCACAGATCTTCAACTTGCTCCAAAAACGAAAAAAAGTGAAAATCCTCTTCATTACGTATTACATGACTTAAAAATAAAAAATCAAGATGGTTAAAAAACTAAATAAGAAAACGATACAATTATCATGCAAAAGTATCCTTCAAAACAAGTTTCAAAAAAGGATTTATTTGGATAACATATGATTAAAGTTCTTGAAACCAAAAGAAGAACTAAGAAAGAAAGAATCACTTGTTAAGTTTTCTTCTATAGAGAAACAGAGTTTTGTTTCTTGATTCCTTCTCCCTTTTTGATCATTCTAGAAAGAACATCAGCTTGCTTTGTGTTCCCTTCTTGGTTCAAGCTCTTGATCAGTTCATCACAGCTCTTCCAATCTGTGACACTTCCTTTCTCCATGATCTTACACAGAACCGAGTACGCATTCAGAGTCTTCCCTGCTCCTAAAAGCGCATCCAACACTTTGTCATAGCTCGAAAACTCTAAGCTAAGATCCCTCTCCAACCCGAAATCTAACAGCTTCAATGCTGCTATCGTCTTCCCTTTCTCGCTCAGGACGGATAAGAGGCTGTCCAGATCAGCTGAGTGTCCATTTTGATTCAGAAGATCTATACGCCCAATGGCTTCTTCTACGTGTCCTCTCATCAACAGAGCTTCTAAAATCTTAGCAATCAAATCCATGTTGTCTTCTACGCCAACGTTTTTATCTATCATGATCATCATCACACGGCTTGCAGTCTGCACCCTACCATCCTCAAACAAACTCTCAATCACTGACCTGAAAAGCGATGAATCCGGGACATGACCATCTTCAACCATGCTGTCCAATGCGGTTTTCGCATCTCCAGGCTCGCCTTTGCTCATGTAGCTCTTGATGAGTAGCTCATATGCGTTAGCATCTCTAGGGACACCTCTCCTCGACATAATCTTCAGAATCTCGTAACTAGAATCTGCGTTTCCTTCCTTTGCATGCCCACGGATTAGATTGTTCAATGCATCTTGGTCTTGCACACCTCTTTTCATCAGCTGCCTGAAAAGCACTTCTGCTTTTGCCGTTTGGCCATTGCTGCACAAATACTCGATGATTGGATTATAAGCACTGGGCTTCATTTCCAGAGTATCCTGATGCCTCAATATGATTTCTTTCTCAACGAGTGTATCTACAAGCTTGATAGCACGATTGAATGCATTAGCCTTGCATTGATTCTCAATCAAGACCCCATAGTGTCCTGCTTCTGCTGGAACATTCAGTGCAGCCATGGCTTTAAGCACCTCAGTAGCTGCTGCCATATCCCCAGCTTCGCTCTGAGAAACCAAAAGCTTAAGGAAGATCGAGTTATCTTTAGGAGCAATATGTTTCGCCATCATACTCTTCAACATATTCTTAGCCTCCACCATTTTCCCTGCATCACACAGACCAGGCAACAACGTCGAATACGTAGTAGCATTAGGCTCAATACCCAAAGATCTCATCTCCTCAAAGATTCTCAACCCATCATCAACTCGATCCACCGCAAGATATCCTTTAATCATAGTGGTGTAACTCACAACACTAGGCTCAATATTCTTCCCTTTCATCTCAACAAACACCTTCTCCGCCTCATCCATCTTCTTAAACCGACAAAAGCCATTGATCATAGTATTATACGTAACAACATCAGGCGAAACCCCACGAGTTTTCATATCTTCAAAGAACCTCAAAGCAGTCTCAAGCCTCAAAGACAAAAAGAACCCCCACAGCATCAGATTATAAGTATACCTAGTAGGCTCAATACCTTCACTAACCATCTTATTAAAAAACCGTTTCGCCATCATATACCTACCACGCCTAAGAATAACCTTAAACAAAGTATCATACGACTTACTAGTCCTCTCAACACCCAAATCTTTCATCTTCTGAAAGATTTTAACAGATTCTTGAACAATCCCAGCTTTTCCATAGCTCTCTATAAGAACCACAAACATATCTTCATCCCAAGGAACACCTTTATCAGGCATATCTAACAAAATGCAACGAGCATGATTAAGCTTCTGAACCTCTCCTAGCATCTTAATCATTTTCATATGCGTATCTTTATCATGCCTAATCAATCCAGATCTCTCCGTCCACCGGAAAAACTGAAGAGCGTGCTCAAGCTTCTTGGCTCCGTGCAATACATTATAAACCAAAGAGTGATCCCATTCAGGAACGAGATCTCGGATCGAGTTCTGTAAACGAGTCGTCCAAGCTCGATTATCCATCATTCTGCATATCATATCTTCAAGCTTTTCATTGTTTTGGCGCTTACCTCTTTGGAATCCTTCTCTGAGTGGTCTGGTCCTCTCCGTTAGTGCTGAAGAACCCAAATTCTTCGTCTCGGGTTTTGCATCTGTGGATTGGGTTTCAGAGTTTGCACCTCCTAGTGTCACTGCCACGGGTTTTGCTGCATCGAGAGAATGGGTTTCTGGGTTTGCGATTGGAATCTGGGTTTCTTCAATTGAGCTGAAGAAACGGGAGAGATATGGGGAAGTCGACGATACTGACGATCTGGGTAGCGATAGATAAACCTTAGCTCTTGACTGACACGGTTTAGATCTGGAAATGAAAGCCATTTTTACAGCTGATGAATTTTCCGGTGATCGGAAATGGACCTTTCGTCTGTAGAATATTCGTTTCCGAATTTCTGAGAAATTCAATTTGACATGGAAGAGATAGTGAAGGAAGGAAGAAGACAGCAAGAGTTTTTGTGCTGAGTAGGGTTTAGGGAGCAAATGCAGAGTACTGGATCCAAGATCTTGTTCCGGGTCGGGTATTTCCTGAACTTCAATCCGGCCCGTTAATTGTTACAATAAAGCCCAAATAGGCCCTAAAAATAACTAATTTTGTAGGCTTTTGAGCAGAAGCTGATAAGAAAACTACAAAACTTGGAAGTTTTGAACAAGAACTACAATGTATCTTAAGCATTCATTTTTGGCAAAAGAAACACATTTATTGTACAAAGTGTATTGAGTATATCAATCTTCTTCTATGCGAGTTATATTTTTAATTCTTTCTGCTGTGAACCGGAAGAGAAAGAGGAGAGGTTGGATGATTCTGTGATAAGAAAAAATGATGAACCTATGCTTGTGAATTCCTTCAAGCACAACACGCTTTTAAGATCTCCTCAACAGGCGGGTCATCTCCAGCTTCTTTGTCCTGAAATGTCCCACAAATATAATGTTGAATACACATATATACTGTGTGCGCAAAACTGAAGCTAGCTAGTTTTACATGACACGGTGTAAACACAGAGATCAGTATTCAGCGATTAAGTATTTGCACAAGAAGAAGAAGGAGATTACCTTGCGGATGTAAGAGATGTTATGTTTTCCAGGTCCAGCAACTAGGATTCCACCTTGTTGCCTGCATGAGGTCCGAGTTCATTGTTCAAACACATTGTTAATAAGGAAAGGAATGATTCAGACTCTTTCACTTACCAGCCGCCTTTTTCTACTGTATCTTTCATAAACGAGAGTTTCCAGTCTTGACGGTATCCTTCCATGTAAGACTCTATTATCTTCATAGCTGCCTATAATAATAATACCCCAGAAGCTAATGAGACCACAAAGACACAACATTTTGGTTACCTAATTACTATGCCAAGTAGAAGTCACTCTACTTTAGGGGTAAATGTCACAGAAACCCCTGAAACAAATTCGAGCGCCTCGTATGATGCGTGCTTTGGATCTGCATAGACCTCTGAGATAAATTTTGATTACAGATGGAACTCAAAGAAAGAATTCAACTGTTCTTTTCTAGTAACCAAAAGATAAAATGAGAAACATACCTCCTTTAAACTTAGTCTGCTCCACAAAAGTGTTAGCCTGCATAGTTTTGGTAACCAATGTGTGAGTAGGCAACTATAAAAAAAAAACTCACTAATCAAAATACATACTTACAAGAGTTGTGTATTCCATAATGTGTTACCTGATCGATATTTCCCGGTCCGATAAGAACAAGAGTAACACCAGATGCATCCATCACATCCTAACAATATCTCAAATGCATTACTCAATTGTCCAATTTGACCAAGATCAAGCTATTGGCAGTAGTAATGATTAATTACCTTCTTTGCTGCAAGATAAGCTGCTCGTTTCCGACAGAGCACGCATCTGAAAACATAAGAACAATCAAGCTTTCGATAGTTATACATATTAACTAACCAGAGTCATCAAATCTAATGAGAAGGTCCAAAGATTAATCAACCCAAAATGACGAGCAAATGCAACAACAGCCTTTCTATCCTTCCATAAATCAGAAATCGGAATCTCATTTCCTCTCAAATCCAAGACTTTCACTGTATCTAACAAATCAGCTGTATCTTTCCCAATTCCAGTCCCTGTGTAGAATCGATACAATCTATTAACAAAATCTGAAAATCAAGAAATTCAATTTCCCTAAATAAAATAACAAAGAGAAGACATTTAAAGCTCACCTGAAGCGCCGGTAATGGCGGACACAACCACGGAGCTACGTCGGAGAGAGACATTACGAAAGTGAGATTTCACCGAATAACCAGGAAATAGTTTCCCTACACCATGAATCGTTTTCACCTTCGGCTGAAACCTTACGGGACTGATCGTCGACGACGACGAGATAGAAACCGCCATTTTCTGCTTCCCGGAGAAAGAATGAAAAAAAATTCCCAATTTAAAAATCTCTATCGATTCTCATACCGTTGGTTAATCTGGTGGAGTTGAGATACTACACGTGGCGGATGACGTAAGCATGGTCTCATAAACAAAGTCACACGCCACGTCACTTCACTTTAGGGGCAAAATTGGAAAAGATCCTTTAAAGATGCGAATGTTCTTTCCACGTTCTTGTTTAGGGTAAAAGCTCAGAGAAGCTCAAGCCGCTTCTATCTCTCTGCATTTCTTTTTCTGCAATGGCGAGAATAGTGCGTGTGGCGAGATCCTCCTCTTCCCTCTTTGGATTCGGTAACCGATTCTACTCCACCTCTTCCGGAGTTAGCCACACGTCGTCACCTTCACCGTTTCTTCACGGCGGCGGAGGAGCTCGCAGAGATGTTGCAAAGGATAGGAATGTTCAATGGGTGTTTCTGGGATGTCCCGGTGTAGGAAAAGGCACTTACGCTAGTAGATTATCGAGTCGTCTCGGTGTTCCTCATATCGCCACCGGCGATCTCGTCCGTGAAGCGCTAGCTTCCTCTGGACCTCTCTCCCAAAAGGTGCGACCTTTTTCTGTTTTCTGTGATTGAGATTTTGATTTTGGATCAAACTAAATCAAAAGTTGACATTTTTTGCATAAATCGAGTTTCATTTCTGATCGTCGATTTGGATCTGAAGAAGTTCATCTATTTAGTGATAGATCTAATGAACTAAGTCCATTTTAAAGTGTTTCTGATTGGATTTGATCACTATTATAACGGATCTATAGTAAAGTCAATGGCCTTCTTCTATATGTATTCAGATTTTTTTATAGAATCTCTTGTAATGGTTTATTTGGATGTTACTGAGTTCACTGTTACTTGATGCAGCTAACGGAGATTGTAAACCAAGGAAAATTGGTTTCTGATGAGATCATTGTAGACTTGTTGTCTAAGAGACTTGAGGCTGGTGAAGCTAAAGGTGAATCAGGGTTCATTCTTGATGGCTTTCCTCGAACTATGAGACAAGCTGTAAGTAAATCATTATGTTTAATTCTTTAACGCACATTTAAGTAAACAATTTTGATGATAAATCAATTGTATTTTGCTTCAGGAAATACTGGGAGATGTGACTGACATCGATTTGGTAGTGAACTTGAAGCTACCTGAGGAAGTTTTGGTTGATAAATGTCTTGGAAGGAGAACATGTAATCAATGTGGTAAAGGTTTCAATGTCGCTCACATCAACTTAAAAGGTGAGAATGGAAGACCTGGAATTAGTATGGAACCACTTCTCCCTCCACCTCACTGTATGTCAAAGCTCATCACTCGAGCTGATGATACTGAAGAGGTGGTTAAAGCAAGGCTTCGTATTTACAATGAAACTGTAAGTTTTTCTCCATTGTTCTTTCTCTTTCTACTAGTTGAACTATCAAGTGTTGATTAGTGTTTTCTTTTATATATATGCAGAGCCAGCCTCTTGAAGATTACTACCGTAGCAAAGGAAAGCTTATGGAGTTTGACTTACCTGGAGGCATCCTGGAGTCTTGGCCAAGGCTATTAGAAGCCTTAAGGCTTGACGATTACGAGGAGAAACAATCTGCCGTGGCATAGTTTGCAATCAAATCCCGGTATTTAAAATTCTTTGCATGTGGAAGACATATGCCTAATCAATTTTGTATTGGAAATAAAAATACAAAACACCTTAGATTGTTTTTTTACCTCAATGGAAATAATCATACACACTTGCAAACTATTATCTTTTCCACGAGCCAGGGTTTTGGTTCCATAAGAGAAATATATTGTATAATGATTATTGTTTATGATTTGCTAGTTACAGGAATGTATCAATACTTTGTTATGCATCTGATTTAATCTTTCTGCTTCTTGTGTTTTGTATGGTGGTGTTGAATGTGATAAGTATTGCGGCTGGCCGAGCTGGCTGGTTAAAGAACTCAACCAGACAGTAAAGTAAAACAGCCGCATACAGTAAAAGTAATAGGGAACTTATAACCAGCTCTTGGTTGTCCTAGTATTGGCGGTGCGGGATAGAATTGTTCCTTACATCATTGATTTTTGCTGTAGTTATCAGTTGTTGCGTACCATTTCCTCTGTTATCTCTGAGAAATTTGAAGGGTTTTTTTTTATTGTTCTTGTGACTATCAACTTCTTATGGACGGTGAAGACAGATTGAATTTGAAAGCTAAACCTGATGCAGCCTTTGCAGATTTAAGTCCCAATGAAAAACGTGTACTTCGATTGCCTTTGTAAACGGTTTGCTTGATATTTCCAGTTGGTCAATCAAAATTCAAAACTGTAATTGTTGGTTTTAGACGCAAACCGGTTTCATACTCCGGTCGTGAACATGTTAAGAAATTCTCTTCATGACCAAATTAATCAGAACACTTAAAGGATTCGAATTCTTATAGAACACAATGCTTTACAGTTCAAAGCTATTGATGTATCAGAAAACAAGGAAGAAGTAGGGATGAAAGATAAGAGGAAGAAGAAATGAAAAATTGAATTGTGTACAAGTGTGTTTATTATATACATTGATTAAGGCCTTAAACAATCTTCTTAACTACCCCCTAACAAACTGTTAGTTAGACTATTAATGATGTCAACTCTAATATTTATTGAAACTCCAATATTTGTTGAAAATTGCAAACAAACTAAGTAACAATTGTTCCTTTTGTTGAGCATTCAGTTAAATGAACATTGGTTCAAGATATTTCTTAATTTATGGAAGTGAACAATATTTATTACATATAACACATAGGTTGGAATATGAGGAAGAACAAATATGATGGTGATATTTCTTCATCCGAAAATAACCGGATTTAATTTAGTTCGGTTCAGTTCACATAATTTGATAATACTAAGTTGGTACGGTTCAGTTCACGTGTCTACTTGGAACAGAACAAGCTCGTGCGCGTGACAACAACAACCAACAAGTGCTTTGGTCGCTGGGGGCTTCAACTATAAAAAAACGTAAAAACGACGACGTTCCTTTGGCCGCGTTTCCAACTAACTTTCAACTCAACTAACGTTCAACGAGACTATACGTCTCTTCTCTCTTTCCTTTGCATTTGCTTCTTCATCACTATAGACTAACTCATCTAAACTACGGACCTTGATCCATCCAACGTACCCTATTGTGCCACGTGTACGTTACAGTGTCGGCGAGACTCAACGAACTCATCATACCAAAGGATACATCATCATCATCATCACGTAATCATCATATACCGGATCCGGATAAGCTCCGATCTTTCGCATCGCATACCATCAGTTCTTTTTCTTCTTCTTTCCTCATATCCTTTTCAGAAGTTCAGTTTTTGCATGATCTCTCTCACCGTAAGTACTACTTTGTCCCTTTTGGTTTATGTTTTGGAATGATTCATATTCTTATTACAAGTGATAAATCGAGAGATGTTGTATGATGGAATTGATGTTTCTTCAATCTCTTGTTTGATTTTGCTCCTCTCTTTTTATATGACTTAGATTCCATAACCTTTTCTTTTGCTAATTGGGCAAATGAGTTTTGTGATTTATAGATAGACATTAGTTTTATTCTAATTCACTCAAAGAGAATTTGATTGAAATGTTGAATGCAACATATTTTTTTTGTCAGGCTGATAGAAACGGTGAGCTTTTTGATTGGTAAAAATTTGTGCATTGAGTAATGGAGGTGACGGATGGTGAAAGAGTGGTAATAGCAAAACCAGTGGCTTCAAGGCCTTCATGCTCTAGCTTTAGGACATTCACTGAGCTTCTAACTGATTCAGTTACCTTATCTCCACAATCGGATTCCCACGAGATGATTGTAGACGCTCCTATAAGACCAAAGACTCTTAGGTTCCAACAGCAAGGTGCAGCTTCGGTCTCATGTCTACAGGTACCGACTGATCTCATTCTTGGTATCATTGTTATCTTCTTTCTGAATCCTATTTTTGAGTCTTTTTTATAATCTTAGGCTGTAGGAAATGAGATTGGAAAGTCTTGTGACGATTCGGACAGTAGACACTACGTTGTTTATAAACCCAAAGCAAAGCTTGTCTCCAAAGCAACCGTCTCTGTATTGGCTAATATGGTAAGTTGTGTTCAAAGCCAAATGATTAAGATTTTGGAAAGTCGTCGTTTTAATAACTTTGTACTTTGTTAGCTTCAGGGGAATCGTCAACAGACTTGGAGATCCCAAACCGAAGCAGTAACGTATGGGAAGAGTGTGAGCCAAGGTACTCATCGTGCAAACCCTAATCTAGTCCAAAAAGTTCCATCTTTTACGGAATCAGAGATATCGATGGGAGATAGATCTTCAGTGGACGGATACAACTGGAGAAAATACGGACAGAAGCAAGTTAAAGGAAGTGATAGTCCAAGAAGTTACTACAAATGCACACACCCAAAATGTCCAGTGAAGAAAAAAGTTGAGAGATCATTGGAAGGTCAGGTTTCAGAGATTGTGTATCAAGGTGAACATAACCACTCAAAACCATCTTGTCCTCTTCCACGGCGCGCTTCATCATCATCTTCTTCAGGGTTTCACAAACCACCAAAAGGACTTGCTTCTGAAGGATCAATAGGACAAGAGCCTAATAATCTCTATTCTCATCTTTGGAACAATCAAAGCAACAATAACAGAAGAGAGAACATGAACGAGGGTTGTGTCATAATGCCATTCGAGTTTGCTGTTCCTAGATCGACGAATTCAACTGCTGCAACTTCAGATTCCGGTTGTAGAAGTAGCCAATGTGATGAAGGCAGTGTTGGAGGAGAGCTTGATGATCCAAACAGAAGCAAAAGAAGGTAAAAAAAAATGTTTGAAAATTTCATTTATGTTGTTTGCATTTACATTGTTTGTATTGACTTTGTAATAAAGCAGAAAGAACGAGAAGCAATCGAGTGAAGCAGGAGTATCTCAAGGTTCAGTGGAATCAGACAGTCTTGAAGATGGATTCAGATGGAGAAAGTATGGACAAAAAGTGGTGGGAGGCAATGCGTATCCGAGAAGTTATTATAGATGCACGAGTGCTAATTGCAGAGCAAGGAAACATGTGGAAAGAGCTAGTGATGATCCAAGAGCTTTCATTACAACTTACGAGGGAAAACACAATCACCATTTGCTCTCGAAACCTCCAACTTCTTCCTCTACTCTTCCTTTTAACTCCCCACAAATTTCTAAGTGACCAATTAGTTCCATTCATGCTTTTTTTTTCTTTACCAATCTTCATACCATATTAATTAATGGCACTGTGAATTTATTTATCTTACATCATAATTGTAAGGGAAAGAGGAAGAAGACTGTTGTGTTATTTGACAAACCATATAAAAAAGAGTGTTACACTTTTAGTTTTCGCCTGAATAGGATTACAAAACAATGTATGTTCACGGTTAGACTTCATGAGTATGTCAACGTTCACAGTTTTATTTTGGTGAATAGCAAAATGGAGAAACTATAAATTCTCGAGGATGGAAACAATATCACTACCATAATCTGATAAATCAGCTTTTGAATAAGAAATATATAGATGAAATACTTTTTAAATATGAAAGGATTTGATAGATCAAGACCCCAAAGTCGATTTATAAAGAGTCAAAACTTCATTAAAGATAGAGAAATCGTCTGAAACATATCCAAAGCTAATGAAAACAGCACAAAAAAACTCTTTCTGATATAATGCAAACTCAGGGGAAAGATAGATTCCTTAACGGTTAGCCTTAGCAACTCTCTCAATCTCATCTTTCTTCTTGATTGCATAGCTGCAAGATAAGAAAAATGTCATATCATTAGCTACTAAACACACACAAAAATGTGATAGACAAGACAATGTCGAATGTGTATTTTTACCTGTTGGAAGATCCCTTCGCAGCATTGATGAGTTCATCAGCAAGGCACTCAGCGATTGTCTTAATGCTTCTAAAGGCAGCTTCACGAGCACCAGTAGTAAGCAAGAAGATAGCTTGGTTGACACGTCTTAAAGGAGAGATATCAACAGCCTGCCTCCTCACAACACCAGCAGATCCAATCCTAGTAGCATCTTCACGAGGACCACTAAAGAAAAAGGAAAAAAACCTCATAAGCACCAAAAACGATTAACAGCAGCACAAAGGCAAGAATGAACAAAGCCGTTTTCAGTATTTTACCTGTTAACAATGGCATCAATGATAACTTGAATCGGGTTCAAGTCAGACAAGAGGTGAATGATCTCCATAGCATGCTTGATGATCGAAACAGCCATCAATTTCTTACCATTGTTTCTTCCGTGCATCATAAGAGAGTTAGTAAGCCTCTCAACAATAGGGCATTGAGCTTTTCTAAACCTCTTCACAGAGTATCTTCCAGCTGTGTGTGGAACAAAGGTTGCGTGTTTCGCAGGCTGAACACCAATGTAGTCAACAAGACTAATGTCTGTGACCTAAATTATACAGATCAAAAACCACAATTTTAGACCTAATCATTTCCAGCAATTTAAAAACATAGCCTTTGATGTCAAGACAACACGATTTGATCTAATTCAGACAATGTAACTCTAATCTCTCAGTGACAAGGATAGATTACAACTAAATCTAATCATTAAGTTGAGGGAAGCAAAGGATTAGATCTAAGGAAAACTGTAAGTGAGCAGATCGGTTCGGAGAGAATAAAAGAGTAGCTGATAATATTACAACTATTTAAGAGATGAAAGTGTGATTGAAAAAATGAAGAGAATGGATCGGTGAGGAAATTACCGTAACGTCATCAAAGCTCCAACGGTTGAAGAGCTTGACCTCGTTGGTAAGCTGTTGCTGAATCTCGGCGTCGATTTCTGCGGCGGCGGCCATGACTGGAGGATCAGCAGAAGATTAGCAAAAAAGTCTACAAATACGGAAAATAAAATAAAAGCAGGAATCAGAGGATGGACCTGAAGCTCTTTTAGTGTTGTGAGGATGAAGAGGAGGAAACCAAGGGGATCTTTAGCCGCTAAGAAGAAGAGGTAGCTCAAAGAAGATGAACAAAACCCTAGCAAATGAGTGATCGAGTTTATAAAATGGCTTTTATTGGGCCCAAAGATAATACTCTTATTTTACTTTAGTTTCTCTCCGAATTATACAGGTTGGCCTATTGGGCTGCCGTAAAACGGGCCTAAGCTAAGATCGTAGATTAATTTCAGTTTTTTCTTCTTTTTTTTTGGTCGTCACAGTTCTTCTTCTTCTTTCCTTTTTGGTAACAAATTCTTCATTTTTCTCATTAAGAAATGCAGATGTTAGAAAAATACAAATACAATATTGTCTTTTATGCTTTTTAGCCCACCATCATACTTTACATCGAATAAGTTTTCAAAATTCCACCAACGTGACTTTTAAGTGATAATTTTATTCTTCTTCTAATGCAGACAATGGATTCTTCTTTGAAATGATGACAATATATTACAATCATCATTTAAATTGTCCATTGTACACTTTTTTTTATAAGTAGTGATTTCTATATTACTGCTGACATTATACGCATCAATTGAGCCATATAGATCGGCTTTGACGTGACTTTAACTTTTGGACAATTCTCTTAAATATTACTAAATTATGTTTTTCTTCCACAAATACCACTATTTTAAAAAATTTCATCTTTACCATAAAATAATCAAAAATTTATTTAATCATGTAAATATTTTTAGGGTTTAGGATTTATGCTTTAGAATTTAAAAACCATAAACCCTAAACCTTAAACCTCTACTCACACCCCACAAAAACTATACCCTAAATTTAAATTAGTGAACCTAAACTCAAAATTTTTTAATATAAATTTTATAAATATGTTTGTGATATTTTTGGAAACAAAAACTTTTAGTTATTTTTAGAACATTTAGTTATTGATGCTATTTTTGGCAACAAAACATAAAATTGTGGTGTTTTAGGGCATTTATCAACTGTTTATGATGATAAACCTTTGTTAAAAAGTTAAGAGAAATGCTCTAAAAAACCACAATTTTATGTTTTATTGCCAAAAATACTATCAATAACTAAATATTCCAAAAATAACATTAAAAGTTTTTGTTTCCAAAAATACCACAAACATAAAAAATTGATTTTATAAAGTTTATATTTAAAATTTTTAAATTTGGGTTCACTAATTTAGATTTAGGTATAGTTTTTGTGGGATGTGAGTAGGAGTTTAGGGTTTAAGGTTTATGGTTTTAAACCTTAAACCATAAATCTTAAACCCTAAAAATATGTACATAATTAAAGGAATTTGTGGTTATTTTGTTGTAAAGATTAAAATTTTTAAAATTAATAGTATTTGTGGAAGAAAAATATAATTTAGTGGTATTTAAGAAAATTGTCCTAAACAGTTTATGATTCTCTTTAATTATTTAAAAAATTCATCTAACTATCCCACCATCAACGTGACGGTTTTGGTCGAGCAACGTAAAACCTGTAGTAGAGTCTTTCATAGCTTCAGTGTTAACTGATAAATTAACCTTAACAACTCAACATTTAATATGTAACTAAAATTATAGAATATGGATAGTTAATGTCAGGGACGGATCTACAGTTGGGGTTGGGGTTGGGTTTAGGGTTTAGGGGGCCACGTGCCCCATGCTACTTATAAAAAATATGTATTCTTATTAGTTGTCGTTTTTAAAATCATTTGGTAGTGTCCTAGTGGATGCCTTTGGTAAGCTTATGGGTACAAAGTTGGACGCCCACACTTTGTTTAACTTCTTCCTTTGCTTTTTTGGTACAATTTTTTTCCTTGTTTGACTTATTTTTATGCCTTTTAGGGCATTTCATAAAACAAAGTTTAGTTTATAATTTCAAATAACATAGATTTAAGAAATTAATATTACTAGTGATGTTCATTTATTGCCTCACTAAAATAGTTTTGATGTAGTTTAGAAAAATGTGTTAACACAATACTATAATAGGGAGTAGTAAACAAAATTGCTTCTTTTCTGGGTAATTGCAAGATCTGACAATAAAAGATGTAAAACTTAGGTATCTCACATGCAACTATTTAAAATTGTATGGTGGTGTTGTTATGATTAAAATATTCATAAATTTGCATTCTCATTTCCCACGCATCAACATGTTAAAGGAAACTTATTTAAGAAACGCATATAAATTTGATAGTCTGCTAACGTTGGACATATCATGTTAAACCACATGGTCAAGTAAATGATGGAAAATTTAACTGAGATACATGAGATAAACAACGTAGCGACTTAACATACAATTTGCGGCGGTAGAGTAAAAACCTAACAAGTTTTTTTTACGAGAACAATACATACTTGCTTTGGTTAGAGTGGTGTAAGAATATTAATGATTTTTGTACATAAACATGGTGTAACAATATACTATATGTACAAATTAATGAGTTTAGCTGGGTAATTGAGCTATTACTGATGTAAACACGTTTTACGAGAACATAGTTTTGGGGGAGGGGGGGAGATTAATGATTTATGTTCATTGTCTGGGATACTGTCATACTGATTAATGATTGTAAATGCTGAAGTGAGAAAACTAATTATCATCAGATCTTTATTGTTACAAAACTAAGTATTTTTTTTACTTTTCCATGTATACACACCTACACAGCCCTTTTTTTTTTTCCAACAGAAATGACGATTAAGTGACAAGGCAATCTATTTTTTCAAGAAAGTAAGGTGTAGTTTTCCCACTTATTCATTCAGTTTACCTTTTCTAAAAGAGAAGACAAATTTTCTTTATGCTTCGATATCTAAGAGCATTTGCTACTTTAACTAATTCGAGTTGTTTTTTTCTGGCGACAATTCCAATAGTTTAGTTGTTAAAACAAAACTTTCAAAGGAAAATTACTAAAAAACATAAAAAATGTTGTGGAAATTTTTGATAGTTAATAGATATGCTTGTAGTAAGAAAATAAGCTAATGATGTATTACCTTTATCTTCCTCCACCTAACTGTGAAAAAACGCATTTACATATTACTATAATAATATATTATACGCATACATAAGAACAAGAAAATTGCATAAATTCATAATTAATGATGGTATGAGCATATCTCATCATAGACCCTAGGGAGTCTCGTTGAGGCATGGCTCAGCTAAGAGGATAAGAAGATTTAAGATTTTTACTAAGAATGGAACTTGCAGAGATTGGCAAAAGCATGGGATCGTGTTCCAGGAGCAGCTCTTCAAGAACTGTTCGCGAGGATGATGATGTTGATGAACAATGGGCTGAGATCGAGAGATTGCCCACTTTTAAACGGCTGAGATCGTCTCTGGTCGATAACCATGACGAAGCTGAGGAAAAAGGGAAAAAGGTCGTTGATGTCACTAAGCTCGGAGCCATGGAACGTCATGTAATGATTGAGAAGCTGATCAAACACATAGAGAATGATAATCTCAAGCTTCTCAAGAAAATCAAAAGAAGATTAGACAGGTAAGATATGACAAAGATAAACCTTTTGAATCTACTTCTTCTAGAAAGTCTGAGACTTGAGCTTGAAAATGAACCTGTAGGGTCGGTGTGGAGTTTCCGAGTATAGAGGTGAGGTATGAACACTTAGGTGTTGAAGCAGAGTGTGAGGTCGTTGAAGGGAAGGCTCTTCCAAGTTTATGGAACTCTTTGAAGCGCCTTTTCTTAGTGAGTATACACTCTAAAATGTAATACAGATTCAAAGTTTTTGTATTAGCAATGGTTGAGTTATACTCTCTTTTGTTTTCTTCAGGACTTGGTGAAGCTGAGTGGTGTAAGGACACGTGAAGCCAAGATTAACATACTTAAAGATATTAGCGGCATCATAAACCCGGGAAGGTTAGTTGCAAGGGATGCTCTGTTTTTTTAAATTCAAGCTTTGAGATTTATGTTACAAGGGATACTCTGTTTTTTTATCCAAGCTTTTAGATTTGTGTTGCAAGGGATACTCTGTTTTTTTATCCTAGCTTTGAGATTTGTGTTGCAAGGGATGCTCTGTTTTTTAATCCAAGCTTTGAGATTTGTGTTGCAAGAGATGCTCTGTTTTTTTATCCAAGCTTTTAGATTTGTGTTGTAAGGGATGCTCTGTTTTTTTATCCAAGTTTTGAGATTTGTTTGTGTTGCAAGGAATGCTCTGTTTTGTTTTTATTCAAGCTTTGAGATTTGTGTAATGCACTCAACTAAAATATGTCTATTCTTGTTGCTCAAGGTTGACACTGTTGCTTGGTCCTCCTGGATGTGGAAAGACTACTCTGCTTAAGGCTTTGTCTGGGAACTTGGACAAAGATCTAAAGGTTTCAGATTTTTGTCTCTTTGGGATGTCTGTGTGTGTGAATTGTGTTCCCATTCTTTTTATCTTAATTTCCTACAGCGTTCTGGTGAAATCACATACAATGGACATGGACTGGATGAGATTGTTCCTCAAAAATCCTCGGCTTATATAAGCCAACACGATCTACACATTGCAGAGATGACAGTGAGGGAGACAATAGACTTCTCAGCTCGTTGTCAAGGTGTCGGTAGCCGAACAGGTTAGATGTCTTCTTCATAAAGCAACAGTATTTCTCAACCATTCTCTCTAAACTTGTGACAAACATATCTATCTGCCGAAAAACAGATATTATGATGGAGGTTAGTAAAAGAGAAAAAGATGGTGGAATCATACCTGACCCAGAAGTAGATGCTTACATGAAGGTACGATCTTGAAACTCATCATTGAACTCGTAGAAATTGATTGTAACCTTTTGTAATCTCATTGTGCAGGCAATATCGGTTAAAGGACTTAAAAGAAGTCTCCAAACAGATTACATTTTGAAGGTAGTTTCACTGATACACAGCTCAGATATCTCTAGTTCTTGAATTAGCTTCTTAACCTTGTATTACATTTTTCAGATCCTCGGGCTAGACATGTGTGCAGAAACATTGATTGGTAATGCAATGAGAAGAGGCATATCCGGGGGACAGAAGAAGCGTCTTACCACAGCTGAAATGATCGTTGGTCCAACAAAAGCTCTGTTCATGGATGAGATCACAAATGGCTTAGACAGTTCCACAGCGTTTCAGATTGTTAAGTCTCTTCAGCAACTGGCTCACATTACCAACGCAACTGTGTTTGTTTCCCTTCTTCAACCTGCTCCAGAATCATATGAACTTTTTGACGATATTGTGCTGATGGCTGAAGGGAAACTTGTGTATCACGGTCCACGTGAAGAGGTTTTGAAATTCTTTGAGGAATGTGGATTTCAATGTCCAGAAAGGAAAGGTGTTGCAGACTTTCTCCAAGAGGTAAAAAAATCCAAAGTTATATTCCCTGACATAGAACTTCTGATCCCATGGTCCTGAGTTGTTTTGCTCTCTAGGTTATATCTAGGAAGGACCAAGGACAGTACTGGCTGCATCAAGACTTACCACATAGCTTTGTCTCAGTAGACACATTGTCAAAGAGATTCAAAGACTTAGAGATTGGGAGAAAGATTGAAGAAGCACTCTCTAAGCCATATGATAAATCAAAAACACACAAAGATGCTCTTTCTTTCAATGTGTATTCTCTTCCAAAGTGGGAGCTGTTCAGAGCATGCATCTCAAGAGAGTTTCTTCTCATGAAGAGAAACTATTTTGTCTACCTCTTCAAGACGTTTCAGGTTAAAACTTTTTCTCTTTGTCGTCTTTCTAAGGTTATAAGTGTTTAATCCTTTTATGTTACACAGCTTGTTCTATCTGCAATCATCACCATGACTGTGTTTTTTCGAACACGGATGGGATTAGATGTCATTCATGGAACTTCTTACATGAGTTGTCTCTTTTTCGCAACCGTTGTACTTCTGGTTGATGGTGTTCCAGAGCTGACCATGACTGTTCAACGCCTTTCCGTGTTCTACAAGCAAAAGCAACTCTGTTTTTATCCAGCTTGGGCTTATGCAATCCCTGCAACAGTGTTAAAAGTCCCTCTTTCCTTCTTTGAATCTCTCGTTTGGACTTGTCTCACTTACTATGTCATTGGATACACTCCTGAAGCTTACCGGTGAGTTCTAATCACATCCAAGCCTGATAATGTAAGACTAATGTCATACATAATGTAACATATCTTTGATGTTTTAAGGTTTTTCCGGCAGTTCATTTTGCTCTTTGGTGTTCACTTCACATCGATATCAATGTTCCGGTGTATAGCTGCAATATTTCAAACAGGACTTGCTTCAATGACAGCTGGTAGCTTTGTCATGTTAATCACCTTTGTATTTGCTGGTTTCACCATCCCATATAGTAAGACTTTTCTACTCTTTTCTTTTAAATCATGGTCTAAAAGTTCCATTAAAATACGACACTGGTTTTGTTGCAGCCGCTATGCCAAGGTGGCTGAAGTGGGGTTTCTGGGTAAATCCTATAAGTTATGCTGAGATTGGAATCTCTGTAAACGAGTTTCTTGCTCCACGGTGGCATCAAGTGATTCTCTCTTCCCTTACTTAACTCATTCAATTTTTCTTCATGCACCAAGACTTAATCAGTTTCTTTTTTTGGGGTTATATTGTTAGATGCAACCAACAAATGTTACCTTGGGGAGAACCATACTTGAAAGCAGAGGACTGAACTATGAAGATTACATGTACTGGGTTTCATTATGTGCCTTGTTAGGTTTCACTGTTATCTTCAACACCATTTTCATTCTAGCTCTCAGTTTTTTGAAATGTAAGTTTATGATTTTTTGAGAAATGCCACGGTCAAAAAGCACATAACTGATCAAGAGCTTCTTATGTTAACACATGACAGCTCCCACATCACCTCGTGCCATGATTTCACAAGAAAAGCTCTCTGAGCTTCAAGGAACCAAAGATTCACCAGTCAATAAGAACAAGCCAATAGTAGAGAGTCAATTCACACACGAAGATTCAGGTTAAATATGTTGTCTTTCTTTCTACTCACGCAAACTCTTTCTTTACCATTTTCCTCAGCTTAACTGCATGTGTGGAATCAACAGGGAATATGATCTTACCTTTTAATCCCCTCACCATAACATTTCAAGACTTGAACTATTACGTCGACGTCCCTGTGGTAAAAATATTCTGTTCTTTCTTGCTTAATATATAATAAGATTATTTTCAACTAAATCTCTGCTAATAATCTCAGGAGATGAAAAGTAAAGGGTACAATGAGAAGAAGTTGCAGCTTCTCTCAGACATCACCGGAGCTTTCAGGCCAGGTGTACTAACGGCTTTGATGGGAATCACTGGAGCCGGAAAAACAACTTTACTAGACGTTCTAGCCGGAAGAAAAACAACTGGATACATCGAAGGAGAGATCAGAATCAGTGGTTACCTTAAAGTCCAAGAAACGTTTGCTAGAGTCTCAGGCTACTGTGAACAAACAGATATACACTCACCAAACATAACCGTTGAGGAATCCCTAATTTACTCGGCTTGGCTCCGTTTAGTTCCAGAAATTGATCCCAAAACCAAAATAGTAAGCTAAGCCCTAATTCTACAATAATAACACTGTGACCTAAAAATCGAAAAAGTGTAAAGAAATCGTCTGTGCAGAGATTTGTGAAGCAAGTTCTGGAGACGATTGAGCTGGAAGAGATCAAAGATGCCTTGGTGGGTGTGGCGGGACAGAGCGGATTGTCTACAGAGCAGAGGAAGCGGTTGACTGTAGCGGTGGAGTTGGTGGCGAATCCATCGATCATATTCATGGACGAGCCAACGACGGGGCTAGACGCAAGAGCAGCCGCCATTGTAATGAGAGCTGTGAAGAATGTAGCTGAGACTGGACGAACCATTGTCTGCACTATTCATCAGCCTAGCATCCACATCTTTGAGGCCTTCGACGAGGTCAAATTTTCAAATTTTCATAATTTCTAACGTCGAAAAGTTTCTAAATTTTCATATCCTATCTTCAGTTAGTTCTTCTGAAGAGAGGTGGTCGAATGATTTACAGTGGACCACTTGGACAACATTCATCTTATGTCATTGAGTATTTTCAGGTTAGCTTTCTACACAAGTAATTAACAAAAGTCAATTATAGCTGAGTTTGCTTGTTTTAAAAGTAATCATTTTTTTTCATATATATAAAATCTTTTCACTTCACAGAGTATACCTGGAGTTGTTAAGATTAGAGACAACTACAATCCATCAACATGGATGCTAGAGGTTACTTCACAGTCTGTAGAGACTGAACTCAACATTGATTTCGCAAAAATCTATAACGAGTCTAATCTTTACAAGTGAGTAATGAATTTTCAAAACCTACTCATTTGTCTGTTTCCTTTAGGAAGTAACTAATGAGTTCATACGTTATGTTTTTACAGGAGCAACTACGAACTTGTTAAACAGCTTAGCAAACCGGAGCTCGGTTCAAGCGATTTACATTTCGATAGAACTTTTGCGCAGAATTGGTGGGAACAGTTCAAATGTTGTCTATGGAAAATGAGCTTGTCTTACTGGAGAAGCCCTTCTTACAACTTGAGGCGAATCGGTTTCACTTTAATCTCTTCTTTCATCTTTGGTCTACTCTATTGGAAGCAAGGACAAAAAATGTAAGTCACATTAAAATCCATCTTAATCATTACTAGTTTCAAACATACTTTCTTGTTAGGATTAAATACAAAAAAATGTACCCTTTTAAAATTTTATTTCCAAACAGGGATTCTAACTGCTTCAAAAATCACATGGAACCTGTTTAGAAATAAATTTTCTAAATAGTCAATTTTAGACAATCACTCTTATTTTTATTCATTTCTCTTTGTATTTTTTTTTTTTTTGGCAGAGAAACCCAACAAAGTTTGTTCACAGTTCTTGGAGCTATTTATGGTCTTGTTGTCTTCTTGGGTGTAAACAACTGCACTTCAGCTTTGCAATATTTTGAGACAGAGCGTAATGTTATGTACCGCGAAAGGTTTGCGGGAATGTACTCTGCGTTTTTCTATGCAATGGCTCAGGTTGTGACAGAGGTTCCTTACATATTCATCCAAAGCGCAGAGTTTGTGATCACAATATATCCTATGATTGGTTTCTATGCGTCTTTCTCTAAAGTGTTTTGGAGTCTCTACTCAATGTTTTGCAACTTACTTTGCTTCAACTACGTTGCATTGCTCCTCATCTCCATCACTCCCAACTTCATGGTCGCAGCTATTTTCCAGTCACCTGTATTCGTTATTTTCAACCTTTTCGCTGGTTTCTTGATCCCAAAACCAGTAAGATCTTTTGAACAAGTCATCATCATCATTAAATATTTTGATCTTTACCTAATAGTGTTTTCTTGATGTTGGAAAAAATGCAGCAAATCCCAAAGTGGTGGGTTTGGATTTACTACCTAACTCCAACTTCTTGGACACTCAACTTGTTTTTCTCGGCTCAGTACGGAGATATTCATGAAGAGATCAATGCGTTTGGAGAATCTACTACGGTTGCTAGATTCTTAGATGACTATTTCGGATACAATAATGATCGTCTGATGGTTACAGCCATTGTTCTCATTGCATTTCCAGTTGCATTGGCTTCTATGTTTGCTTTCTTTGTTGCTAAGCTCAACTTTCAAAAACGATGATTCATAGACCAACCACAATCTTTTCATTTGTATAACCAAGAGAGACCACAAGCTACTACTAGCATATATATGATAATAATATGCTAACCAGAATAAAAGAATAAATGTTTTTCAATATAAATTTTGTATTGAGTTAATTGTAAAAATTGTATTTCAATATGAGTTGTTTCTTTTGTGCACAGTTTTAAACTATTCTATGATAAAAAAAAGTTTAAGCAAACCTTTTAAAAAAATGTTTTTACGGTTAGCGTCTTGTCTCCGGATTTAAAAGATCTTCAGATTTGTTTTCCTTTGATATGTTGCTTTCTTGCACTGAAACGTTTTCTTTTGATGGAGATGTTGCATTACTAGTGTTATCACTATTTGATTCTTCAGGTTGTTTTGGCTGTTATGTAGAGACATTACATTGGTAGTTAAGTTTAGTTCAAAACAATAGATAACAGATTAGATTAGGCAAAATCTCAAAGAAACTTCACCTTGTTCCTGTCGCGCCAGCCAAGACCAAATGATAGGAATCCTGTCTTCTTTTTGGTTTCCTGTACAGTACGAGCAAACCTATACAATGTCCAAGAGGAAACAAGTTATATTCTTAAACCACATTGCCTTTGAGTAGTAGTAGTAGTAGTAGTACATGGATACTTAAAAGAAGGTACACAACACATCAAGCATGTTATATGGAAAACATAAAGCTATATGGTAGATTATTATTTTGGTATGTTGCCAAGTTTTGGAAAATCTATACAGATCAAAGGAAAGAAAAAGATATGAGATGAGTTTTTGATGTTGTACCTTGGAGATGATAATGCTTTATTTTGACCTGATTCATATTGCAAAGTAGCTTCTAGTGTTGTTTCTGCTGTAACTAGTCTCTTCTCCATTTGAGCTAGTTGAGCCACAAGCTTCTCATTCTTTTCCTGTATAAATAAGTGTTCCCATGAACACATTGAAAGGGAGTATCTTAAGAAGATACAAAAGTAAGATGAGAAAAAGCACCTCAAGGACGTGTACTGCATATTTTTGTGCAGCAGCATCTTGCTCTGCACTAACCCTAGCATCTTCTGTAAGCTTTTGGTCTTGCTCAACTTTCATCAACACCTGAAGCATTGCTGCTTCTTGTTCCTTCTTGTCAGAAAGGACTTGCTTTAGTTCTTTTACTTCCTTTTCCAGTTGTTCAACCTATAAAAACCTCAATATTTAGTAAAACAATCTTAACAAACTTCCTCTAGCTAATAACAACACTGTCTCAAGAAAGTCTAAAATTTACCCGTGCACTTAATTCAAGTCTGTTATCTTCTTTGACCATCTCCATCAAAGCTATCTCCAGCTCCTCAGCCCTGAAGAGAGGAGTAAGTAACACATATTAGGATTAGTTCTTAAGTTTTTCAAGAACCTCATAAAAAAAATTAAGTAGAGTAACAATAACCTCAATACAGCAGATCTTTTCTCCTCCAAGAGTCTACATAATTCAACCTTCAACCATACTGCCTGCACATTAACTGTTATGGATGAAATTTAAAAGGAGTTGCATATATATATATGTAACATTATTCATACTTAATCAACTACAAAAGAACATTGTTAGTGAGTGACCAAATCATTTTATCATGAACAAAAAAGGTCACCTGCTCTTGAAGATCTGGTAAAGAGTCTAATTCAGAATCAACATTTGCACTATCAACATCCAGAGAACGAGATTCAGCACCATCTGGATTTTCACTAGGCTTTTGTTCATCTAAGATAGAGCCTTCATGTTTAAAGCTATACAATTTAGAAGCCAATCCTTTTTTATCTTTCCACACTCGACCTTTTTGTATCCTTTCCTCAACAATCTCTAGCACTGCTGGTCTATGTCTTTCTCGTAACTCCTCTAGTCTAGCTTCATTTGTCGATAAATAACCCATGCATGCCGTTAAAATAAGTTGACTACTATCAAACGTTGAACTAGCTAGGCTTTGTAGTGATGTTATTGCATCTCCTGCATCTTTTGTTGCAACAATTGAAGGACCTAATGAAAATATAACTTAAAACTTGTCATCACATTTAAATATCACATTTTGATACATACAAAAAATGTATCAGTAATAATATATATACCATATAGTTCCATTAAAGCAAATGCTGTTCGGAATAAGACTACACGGTTTCCTTCAAAGAGAAGCACATCCCACATCCTCAGAACTGGACACAAACCAAAACACATCAAAGATGAAATACAACTTAGTTTTTTTCATAACATGAATGGAGAAATGTTTTGTTAGGAATAATAACTAACCGCATTCCCAAGGAAGAATGTTGACAAAAATAGATAGAAACCATGGCCCAGAGATCCAAGCTACCTGCACTCCCAAGTAATCCAGATGATTAACTGCATCAGGAGGATTATTGGAATAGAAGATACGATCACATTGTTCTGTATAATTGAGTTAAAAAATATCAAATTAAATTAAGTAGTTAAATAAGATGAAAAAAAACGAACCGAGCTTTGGAAATCTTTCTCGCATTAACTCTTCAAAGACTAGTTGATCAACCTACGAGAAAGTAAATCCACAAATAAAATGAATAAATACACTTTCTAGAAAGATTGTAAGAAAATATTATCAGAACTGTTACCTGAGATTCTATCATCTCTTCTGTATAGTAGCCACCAAAATAATCATCAATAATCCCAACCAATGTCCTGAATAAGTTCCAAGTACAGCAAAAAAATCAGCTCATTGTGGAACACTTTGTTTAAAATCTTGTGGAGGATTTATCACTGTTACCAAAATGCATTTTCCTCTGGCATCAACAGAAGCAACAAGCCAGCAAAAAAGTTCATAGCCTGACAATACCCAACAGATGGGTTGTGACAAGCATAAGCTAGAAGTATTCGCCTTAAGGAATCTCTACCAGCTTCATTCAAAGCAGGATGACCTGGGAATGTCCGAGGTATATCCTATAGATAGAATCAAAAACAAAAATGATCATTATTATGGCAATTAAAACAAGAATATTCAGATTCAAAAAGTCTAACATATATGCATGCATATAAATAAACCTTTTCAATTTGTTTTTTCCACTTTCTTTGAACATCAGAAGATGAGTTTGGTTGTTCATTGGTTTCATCAGAGTCAGTTATTTGGGCCAACAAATCTTGATAGTACCTCTCAACTCTTCTTGCCTTTACACCAACAAAGGCTTGCCACACCTGTGAATGCAAAAGTTAAGCAGTAAAAAAAAGTTATTCCAAATCAGAGTAAAATAGTTTGAAGTATAAACTTATATACCTCTCCTCTAAGATCTTTTGGCACTCCTAAACGAACAAGTACCTCAAGTTCTTCATACCAAGGGAAAAATGGCTTTGGAGAAACACTACCGTCAGAACTGTGTTCAGATTCTCTAATGGAAGGTAATGTTTGGTTTATAGATGAAGCATGGTCACCTACTAAAGTGTTCTGTCTGTTTTTCATATAGTTTACCTTCTTAACACGAGTGCACATCATAGCTTCTATAGACGCAAGACAAGGTCTAATATGAGCCCATTCTATGACTCGACGAGCCTTTGTTTCTTTTTGTCCTTTTTCATGTTCCAATCCACATTTATCTGTTTCCTCTTCCACAAGCTTCTCTGTTTCATTTTCTTGTTGATTGTGTCCATGGTCTTCCGGTTCTTGAACGGATTGTGATTTTTTCTCTTCATCAGATTCACTTTCACTATCTACTGAAGAATCCTTCTCCTTCTTATTGTCAGATTCAAATTTCTCCTCCTCATCTTTCACAAGTTCTTGAACTGATTGAGATTGTTTCTCTTCATCAGATTCACTTTCACTATCTACTGATTTCTCCTTCTTCTCTTCATCAGATTCAAATTTCTCCTCCTCATCTTTCACAGGTTCTTGAACTGATTGACATTGTTTCTCTTCATCAGATTCACTTTCACTCTTGACTGATTCCTCCTTCTCCTCCTCATCTTTCACAAGTTCTTGAACTGATTGAGATTGCTTCTCTTCATCAGATTCACTTTCACTCTCAACTGATTTCTCCTTCTCCTTGTCAGACACAAGTTTCTCCTCCTCATCTCCAGAGTCATATTTAACGTTTCTTGAACCCTCTTCAGAAGCACTCTCCTCTCTAGAGTCATGTTTAGCGTTTCTTGAACCCTCTTCAGAAGAAATCTCCTCTCCAGAGTCATACTTAGCGTTTCTTGAACCATCCTCAGAAGCACTCTTCTCTTCAGAGTCAGGACCATCAGCCTGAAATGTATCTTGAAACTCCTCTTCTGATGAACAAGCTTCAGCAGCAGAGACCTCTTTCCGGTCAAGAAATATTTTCCATCTCTCAGCCCTCTCTGTCTCTTCCTCCTATTCCAATAACATAGCAATTTTTGTGACCAAAGAAAACATTATATACATGAATACTAATAGTGATATATGCCAAATGTTATGATATGATGAGCAAAGAACTCACTGTATAGATGCTAACGTATTCGTGATATCTTTGAACGTGTTGAGGTCTCAAGGCAAATCCATAGGCGTCCCTGAAAATCAAATTCTTCAAATAATGTTTAATATTTAACCAAAACAAAACTTCTGAAATGATTTGAGAATTTGTTTTTACCTGGAATCTACCTCCAGTGAGCGTTTGCTCACCAAAGATAATAACATATTTCACAAAAAGGCCTATTTCTAATTCCCATAGTTTTACTTTACGTTACTCACAACATTCAAATCCATACACAGATTTTAACATTTAACCAACGAAATTAACAACAAAACCATTCTTGAAAGATCAAAAGAAGAAAAAGAAAAGAAAAATCTAGCTGATCATCATCATCGGTTTGTTTTCCTAGTGCGATCGAGAAATCGTCAACGGGAGATTAACGATTTATGAGGAGATTATTAAATTATGGATTAAAAAAAGAAAGAAAAAAAAATGGAATCACCTCTCTTTCATGTAGTTGTGGATGACAATCAAGTGTTGCTCCGTCATGATCGGTCGTGCACGATCAAAATTGTTTTTTTTTTCCCCAGCAAAAATATATTAAATTATATTTTCTTTAAAGAACCTACATATGTATTAAATTGAAAAAGATTTTCAATTCCGTAACGATTATAGGAAGAAATCGTCGTAGTTTCATAACATTAATTAGACACACACAAAAATTAATATTTCGTAGATTTATGCTGCTTCTTACAGAAATTAAAATCCAAAACCTTGGTTCATGCAAGAGTGGATGACTGGATGTACTTCATTCCACATGGCACATTATTATTAGACTGTTAACTAAGTTGGTGACGTCACCTACAGATGACGTGGACAATGTCGAATTACTCAGATTTTATGAACTCCCAGGCTTCCACGTCGGTGGTGGTAAAAATGAATTCTGAAAATCACAATAATATTTTCTTAAAATGTTCATAAAAGTATAAGAAAATCAAGAACATTAAACGTAAATCACTAAATCCCCCATATTTATAAACAGGTAAATTATGAAATATCTGTCTCTAAAATATCAGTTAAAAGTTAAAACTCATCATAATTTGTATTCTAGTGTAATCATAACTTGTGCTAGTGGAATCAATATATTTCATTCGGATTCAAATTCGTATATTAACATTAGAAATCAAGAAACTCCTAAACGAAATCAGAGGAAAGCTAAAATTTTACGGATCAATTAGGTTGTTGCTGAGTTATAATTGCACTCATTGTCTCTTTAAATTCTGGAAATTGACTACTTAATTATATAAAAATAAAAATGAATGTAAAATATAAAAATCTAGAGACCTTTGAACTCATATTTCTTTAACCATTGCAAAATTATTTCATGGATGAATACTTCGAATCTTAGTCTAAGTTTCGATCCGACATGAAAAAATAAAATAAAAAAAAAGACAAGCACATCCGTGGAATTGGAATGAATAGGATACTGCTTCCTTTGTAGAGTCTTATCACTATCTTACAAGAAACGTCACTTTCGTTATTTGATAACAAAAGACCACAAGAAGAAAGAGACATGCATTATGTATGTCTTCTTGCCCTCCCCATCTCTACTAACACTTTGAATTTATTACTACCAAACTCAAATGTGTCCTCAAGCCTAATCAATCTCTTTATTCACATGCCCTCTCTCTCCACTGTCCATCAATCACTTCCACAATACATTTTTATCTTCTTGTTCTTGATCTTCTTTGTTCATTGGTACTATCTCCATTACTACCACCAATCTCCTTTGTTGAGCTTGTTCTTGGACTGGTGATAAACAAAAGTAGTATACTATATACAGTATAGTAACTTTCAGGATCCACCATGAGAAATGGATAATTCTTGATTCTTGAACACTTACTTAAGTTGCATCTGAGTACCAAGATAAATCTTTACAAGATTGTGATTCTTCTTCATGACTTGAGGTTGAAGCAACATCTTTGAGCTTTAAACCTGACTTTTGTTCCATGGAGACAACATTTTCAGTCTCATTATTAGTTCTCTCTTCCTCCACAGCTCTATTTCCTTGATTCACTTCTTCTTCTTCTTCATCTCCCTCCTTGGAGGCTGAAGTACTAACCGATGACAAACAAGAAGCTTCAGATGAACTCAAATTTTCAGATCCCTCCAATCTCCTTGACCTAATGGATTCAAGCTTTTTCATCAGAAACTTTAGTCTCTTCTCTGCTTTTTCCCTCAATCTGATCTCTTCTTTCAGATGACGCTCCAGCTCTTCCATCTGTTTCCAAGAGATTAAATCTTCAAGATCAGACTCAAGAGTAAATGATTCTCTCTTGCTACTCAAGTAACAGGAATTACTCTTTTTCTTGGTTCTTGATCAAACCGAGATATTCTTAACACAAGAATGAAACTGTAATTAGGATTTAATATGAAGTTACCTTTTTTGTAATAAGCTCTGCTTCTTCTTTTGCTGACCTAGAAACTTGCCTCTCTGCAAGTAATCTTCCTCTTAGACACTCCACAGTTTTTAGACCTTCATTGTCTTCTTCCTCCATCTTCTTACTGGCAGAATTTGTTCTTTAACAGAAAAATAATATAGATATAGATCAATTCCTCAGTTTCTATATAGAAATATATCTATATATATATATATAGATACTCACCTGCATATTGTATTGTAATTGGAGGGATCAATGGTCATCATCCTTTTTATAAAAAAAATTGAATAACTAAAACCAAAAGTGGAAAAAGCTTAATAAAGTTCAACTTCACAACTAACTACAAAAAAAGAGAAACTAACAATAGTAAGACCAATGTGCTGTTTATATCATGTCATTATGATTTACATTTATTGTTTCATTCAATAAGGTACATATCAACATCATATCTTTAAAATCAACTTACCACTACACACTTTTCCAAAAGAAAAATTCAAAATACTTCCAAGTTCAAATAAAAAACATAGATCCAGATTCAAATCCAAATCCTCTGACTTAATAGAGGAGGGAAATGAACCTAAAAACCAACAAAAATTGAAGTTGTATTTGAAAGAGAAACAAAATCTGTAGAGTAGGGACAGTAAATAATTTGGTTTGTAGGCAAAACGACAGTGTAGGCTTGGACTTTTGTTGCCTGCAAGTGCAACTCCCGTGAGTTGGTAAATCTCACTTCAAGAGACAAAATATAATCCATTTTTACTGCATTTAAAATGTTATCTTACATGACAAATTGCATGTGCACAAGCACAAGAGTAAATCTATTATGTTTTCTGACGTTAGTTCCAAAGAAATATATCATTATAAAAGTTTTTACCATTCTAGTTTAACCAAATGTCACAGAACTCGTTGTCGAAATTTTACTATTAAAACACTCCAAAAATAAATAAAAATTTGTTTTTGTTTTAACTTTTTGATGAAACTTTGTCGGTTGTATTCACATGTGGACTTACTTATCTGTTCTGTTTCTTGTGTTGTGTGCGGCATTGCACTATTGTTGATGTATGAAAAACAAACAAGTTTCATACGGTATTGTAAATGAATAAAATTAAGGAGATGGGAAAAATCTTGTGATCCTCCATAGATCTGAAATTAAATCGAGTGACCATTTCTGGTCACGCCTAAAAATTAAATGCTCCCAACCTCTCTTTCTAATTTTACTTTATAATCTGTATTTTTTTTTTTCAAATTAGATAATTGTAATTAGCAACACACGAAGAAAACTTGAATGATTAGTAACACTGGCCTCACGTGTACTTCACTCCAAGAACAATTTGAACTACCGAAACCTAATAATGAAAATAATGCTTACTTTGTTAAGCAAACTCATGAATCATATATAATTTATAATCTTATTATCTTTAGCAACCCCCACCACTTCAATCAAAATCACTTGATTACTCTCAAGTTAAAGCTTGAGCTTAATTGTATCAACTATTAAAACGTTAGGTTCAATCACAAGAACTAAATCATTAAATAGGCACATAGCAAATGTTCAAGAAAGAATGAAAAGATCCATTATGCTTCATCAAGCTCTTGTTTCATGATATACTCTTTGTTGCTCATCGACTCAACCAAACTCTCTATTACATCATACATCTCTTCGCTTCTCTCACACGAACTGTCTTTCGCAATGAAACTACGTAATCCTTTACCAGTTTCAATCCAGCTAGTGCCGGCGATTTTCTTCAATCCGATTCTTCTCATCTTATCCCTAACAATTTCAGCTTCTTCCCACCTCCCTGCTTGAGTATACAAATTCGCCATAATAGTGTAATTCCCTGTATTCTCAGGTTCCATCTCAAACAAGTGATCACAAGCAAACTTAGCAATCTCCACATCGCCAAGAACCGAAGCCCCATTCAACAACGCACCCCAAACTTTAGCAATTGGTTCAATAGGCATCTTAGAAATGAACTCCATTGCATCCGAAAGTTTTCCAGCTCGGCTAAGAACACTTACCATACAAGCATAGTGCTCAACACCAGGCTCAATACCATACTTTGTCACCATAGAATCAAATATACTCCGCGCCTTATCCGGTTCCCCCGAGTGCGCAAAAGCTGAAAGAACAGCTGTTAGTGTGACATTATCTGGCTTAACTCCAAGACATTGCATCTGGTCAAACAAACTACAAGCAGAAACAGAGTCCCCATGAACAGCATAAGCTGTTATAATCGCCGTCCAAACGATCAAACTCCGATCTTTACAGTTATCAAAAACCCTTTGAGCTCCTAGCAGAAATCCTAATTTCGCATAGTTATCAATAATGGAGGTTGTGACATATATATTGTTGTCAGAGCCATTACGGATGGCAAAAGCGTGGATTTCCTTACCCGTTTTCAGATTCGAACTATATGTCAACGAAGCAAAAAGGCTCGAAAGAGTCACTGAGTTTGACCTAGAGCCAAATCTTATCATCTCCCTAAATGAGTTTATAACTTCCTCATGATGGTTATTCTGCATAAGACCCGAAATCACAGCATTCCATGTACTCACACCAATGTCCTCCATCTCACTAAATAAAACCATTGCCTCCTTGACAAGACCATGAGACATATAGCCTGAAATTATAGCCCCGTATGTAACGGAATCTTTTTCACTCATCTCATCAAACAATGCTCTTGCATAATCCAAGCTACCACATTTAGCATAAAAACCAATCACAGCATTACACAGAGATAAATCCATCTGAATATGATTCTTAATGACCTTCCTGTGAACTTCCATACCAAAAACAAGATCGCTTGATTGTCCACACGCCTGTAATACGCTTATTACAGTGACTTCGTTAGGCTTCAAATCAGGGAAACCTAACATTGCTTTATACAACTCTTTACAGTCTTCGTAAGACCCATTTTGAGAATACCCAGATATCATAGAGTTCCAAGAGACGACATCTCTCTCAAACATTTCATCGAACACTTTCCTTGCAGACTTGACGTCGTCACACTTTGTATAGTACGTGATCATCCCATTCCCCACGAATACATCGGAATCAAACCCACCAGTTATGATAAACCCGTGAACTTGTCGAGCCAGTGAACCCAACCAGAAATCATCATAACTAGACAGTGCTTTCAACAGACAAGAGATGCTAATAGAATCCGGTTTAGCAGTACCGGAAAAGTAACAAGAGGATCTAAGCCAGGACGAGAACAAGGAAAAAGCATCGAGATACATCTCACGCGAAGTGTAGGCGATGAGAAGTGCGTTGTAAGCGAAGGCATTTTTAACGGTAATTTCGTCGAACACATGGAGTGCTTGGCGGAACCGATTCTCCCTAGTGTAGAAATTGATTAGCCTGGAAGCGAGGAAGTTATCAGGCGTGACGGAGAAGACGACAATTCGCGCGTGGAGCTGAAGCGCGTGGAGAGGAAGTCGCTGACGGGTGAAGTGCTGGATGAGATGACCGTAAGCGCCGCCGTCGACTGCAGCCTTGTTGAGCAAGCCTTGCAAGGCTCGTTGAATTTCGAATCCCACCTTCATTCATATCTAGCCAAAATCTTAACCGGAGAAAATAAAGAAGATGGATATATTGAGGCTAATTAATGGGCCTATTATTGGGTTATAAGCCCATAGATGTCACTTTAAATTAATTTATACAAACCGAATGAGTGTTGAAAAAGACGGATTTTTTTAGTTTCATGTCTTGTCTGAGAAATTATCATTGTCGAGCTATCAGTTATATTCAGTTTCGATCTAGTTACAGTCGTTCACTGAATCGTGAGATAACTAACGAGGCAATTGAAATTGAGAGACGAGCTCGTGCTCTGAGAGTTTTAGATATCATATCTTCGAAATCTGGTGGATCTTCGAATCGCCAGAATCATTTTGGTATCGTTCAGGGATTTCTTCAAACAGATTCGAGACAATTCAGAGGTCAAGCAATTTCCAAGGATTTTGAAAGTTCGAGAAACAAAAATGGAGTTTCAAGCGTTCTCAAAGAAGTTATGCTGGAGGATTCTTTAAGCTCTGTCGATCGCGTTATGCAGCAGCGAGATGGGTGGAGTTTCAATGCTTATGGTTTATCGTCCGCCGTGAGTTCTTGTGGGTCGAATCGAGATTTTAGAACCGGTTCTGGGTTTCATTGCTTAGCGTTGAAAACTGGGTTTATCTCAGATGTTTACGTAGGAAGCTCTCTGGTTGTATTGTACAGAGATTCCGGTGATTTGGACAATGCACATAAAGTGTTTGGTGAAATGCCTGAGAAGAACGTTGTTTCATGGACTGCTATGATTTCAGGCTTTGCGCAGGAATGGCGAGTAGATATCTGCTTGAAGCTATACTCAAAGATGAGAAATTCAGACTCTGATCCGAATGATTACACGTTCACGGCACTCTTGAGCGCTTGCACGGGAAGTGGTGCCTTAGGGCAAGGAAGAAGCGTTCATTGTCAGACACTTCAAATGGGTTTCAAGTCATATCTTCATATCACAAACGCTCTTATCTCTATGTACTGCAAATGCGGTGATTTGAAAGATGCGTTCAGTATCTTTGATCAGTTTTTGAACAAAGATGTTGTCTCTTGGAACTCTATGATTGCTGGTTACGCGCAGCACGGCCTTGCATCGCAAGCAATCGAGCTCTTTGAAGTAATGATGGCTAGAAGTGGAACAAAGCCTGATGCAATCACATATCTAGGAGTCCTGTCATCGTATAGACACGCTGGTCTTGTTAAAGAAGGAAGAAAGTTCTTCAATTTGATGGAAGAACAAGGCCTGAAACCAGAACTCAACCATTACTCTTGTCTGGTCGATCTTCTTGGCAGATTTGGTTTGTTGCAAGAAGCTCTGGAGCTGATCGAGAACATGCCAATGGAACCAAACTCGGTTATATGGGGATCTCTGCTTTTCTCGTGCCGTGTTCACGGAGATGTGTGGACTGGAATTAGGGCTGCAGAGGAACGGCTGATGCTTGAACCTGAATGTGCAGCCACGCATGTCCAGCTGGCGAATCTTTACGCCAGTGTCCGGTACTGGAAAGAGGCGGCGACAGTGAGGAAGGTGATGAAAGATAAAGGACTGAAGACAAATCCAGGATGTAGTTGGATCGAGATCAATAACAATGTTTTCATGTTTAAAGCCGAAGATGGTAGTAACTGTAGAATGCCAGATATTGTTCATGTTCTTCATTGTCTAGTAGATCATATGGATTTTCTCTAATACGACACCGTATTTACTCTAAACTTTTACTTGGATGTTTTGCCTTTGTTTAAATTGAAGCTACAAAACCATAAGCTTCTTCTAAATGATCAGTGGATAATTCCAGCTCTTGTGTTTTATACATCTGCATTCATGTTTGCTTTGAACGTTCTCAATAATATACCTCTATTACTAATGAAAATACTTAAATATATATAGTTGAGTAATCTAGACACATTAATGAATTGATCAACCAGGTAATCAAATGAAAATAGCTGTATAACGCGGTAAAATGCACCAAAGAGTTCTCCATCTAAAGTCTAAACCCTCTCAACTCTTTGACTTTGTGTTATGATAGTGACAAGTAGACAAATTCCAAAGTTTTCTTTGGTTTATAATAAATCTAAGGTACGAGTTCGCACGTTTTGTTTTTTACTTTTTTCATCTTGGATCACAGATGGGTTTTTGTTTGTCGTCTACAACTGTGGGAGCAAGTAAAGAAACAAAAAATGAGGGAGCAAATTCTTCACTGATCAGTCAACTGTTAGATAAACTTTTTACTATAAAAATGGGATGATTAACATCAAAATTAACTTATTACAAAATTCATAATCAAGGAATCTAAAAAAAACAAAAAAAAAAGAATCTAGGAAAGTGTCTACTGTTTCCAACTGGTTTTTTATATATATATCCCCTTCTCCACTAATACCGCACTCAAAAGACGACGACAAAACAAAAGCAGAACCAGAGACAGAGAGATAGAAACCAGAGATGGATCTGGACTTGGTATCTTTTTTCAAGGATTACGAATGGCTGATCGAGTATCTAAAACGTATGGTAAAACCTGCGGCGGCGCTCGCGGTTGTGCTTTTGGCGGTGATTCTCTCTTACTCGCAGAACCTCTCTTTAGAAGGAGAAATGATCTACTCTGTTTTCCGATCGTTTCTTCAGCTCTCTGTTATCGGATTTGTTCTTCAGTTCATCTTCAACCAAGAGAACTCCGGTTGGATCATCCTCGCTTATCTCTTCATGGTCAGTTCCAAATCAAATTCAGTATCTGCTCTGTTTTTCCGATTTTTTTAAATTCAAAATGTATTGATTCCGTACAGGTCTCTGTCGCCGGTTATACCGCCGGACAACGTGCTAAGCACGTGCCACGTGGAAAATACGTAGCCGGAGTATCTATCCTCGCCGGAACTTCAATCACAATGTTCTTGCTCGTCGTTCTCAACGTCTTTCCTTTTACTCCGAGGTATATTATCCCAATCGCCGGAATGATGGTCGGAAACGCCATGACCGTCACCGGAGTTACAATGAAACAGCTTCGAGATGACATCAAAATGCAACTCAACCTGGTAAAAAACCGAACTAAATTCCCGGTTCAATTAGATTCCCGGTTTAATTTGATTTTGTCATAAACCGTAGGTAGAGACGGCTTTGGCACTAGGAGCAACGCCAAGACAAGCGACGCTACAACAGGTGAAGAGAGCGTTAGTGATCTCTCTATCTCCGGTTTTGGATAGCTGCAAAACCGTTGGATTGATCTCTCTACCAGGCGCAATGACCGGTATGATAATGGGAGGTGCATCGCCACTTGAAGCTATTCAGCTTCAGATTGTTGTCATGAACATGATGGTTGGAGCAGCTACGGTTAGTAGCATTACGTCTACGTATCTTTGTTGGCCATCTTTCTTCACAAAAGCTTACCAGTTACAAACTCATGTCTTCTCTTCAGATTGAATTTTTTTCATAAAAGATCCATAAAATCCAAACATTATGTCTAAAATAGCATTTGTTTATCAATCTTGAAAACATGAACTTTAAAGAGTCTAAAGCAAAACACACTTGAAAGAGAAAGGAAATAATCCAATGGTACACATGCTACAATGCCTGAAACCAGAGGCCATGAGCTATCAAAGTTAAGGGGACTCGCTTCCTCTAGGGGAAGTTCGGTTTGGTTCGTAGTCGTCATCAACAGGGCTTCGGTCTTCTTTCGGGCTGTCACCAACGGGTCCTGCAGCGGGACTGACAACAGAGTTTCTGCCATTTCCGTTGTCTTCATGGTCTGATCCATCTTCCTTTTGAAGCTTTGGAGATGGTGGTGGGCTTCCGTCTATGATCCTTGGGCTGCCTTCGTCATCAAGAACCGGACTACGATCTCTCCCTCTTGGGGATAGAGAGTCATCCATTCGCTTTGGGCTTCGTGATCTCTCCTCCACACTTCTGTCTCTTCTTCTAACAGGGGATCTTGATCGGCTGACCATAATAGAAAATAATAAGTTAATCAGAGTGCTAAACAATTTATAACAGAACAAAGTTAGAGAAAACACAAACCTGTAGCTTCGGCTGCGGCTAAGACTCCGGCTTGGGCTTCTTCTACGACGAACAGGAGAACGAGATCTTACAGGTGACCTGGAGTAGCTTCCACTCCGCCTGCTATACAATTCAGAAAGGGTAATAATTAATAAGAAACAGAAAGGATAACAAAACTTACACTTTGCTTTAAAGAAATGTTCTAGTACCTAAGCTTCTTGGGGCTGTTTTTGCAGTTTCTCTCAATATGTCCTCGTTCTCCACAACGGTAACACTTGTTCTTCCAGTCACCTGCTGTGCAGTCTCGAGCCCAATGACCGTCAACACCACAGTTAAAACAGCGACCAGCTCCAGGAGGTGGGCCCCCTCTGCTATCAAAGTCCCGAGAACCACGAGGTGCCTATCATACACAAAAAATGATATCCATGACTTTAGTAAAAGCATTCAGTCTACATACAAACGATAAAGAAAAAAACAACTCACCCCTCTTGAAAACTCCACAGTGATGCGACTTCCATCAAAGTCTCGTCCATCCAAGTAATGTCTCGCATCATCAGCATCACGAGGATCACTAAATTCCTGTTTCCAAAAATATGAGGACAAAACAAAAAACCGCATACAAAGTGTGTTTTTTTTCCACATCATCTCATTAGTTCACAACCAACCACAAGTCAAAATCTCAGGTTGAAAGGAGATTGTACTTACAACGAAAGCATAATCTCGCTTCATATCCACATCTCGCACTCTGCGGAAGAAATTGTTGGTAGAAAAGTAAGGCCATCATAATTCTTAAGGTACTTCCTAAACACCATTTTGAGACAAGAGTCTCCATTCGCATCAAAACACGTTAAAAAAACAAATTCTACAAACAGAATCGCCGAGGCGCCCCACACTATACACCTGGGGGGAATTTCCACCAAGTCCACCCATTCATCAAACGCCTCCAGGTTAGGCAAAATCCCAGAGACCTTCAATAAGATCACTCAAGTTAAAAACATACACTAAACCTACTTCCACTTTTTCCCCTCCAAGATTCATATTGCAAAACACAGTAAATTTTATTCCTCTAGGTACTCTCGCACAATAACAAACAAATTCTCAGAATTTACGAAAAAGCACCACATCGAGACTTTGATGTAACCCCCAACACATAGAAATAAACATACTTGTTGATTCATAGAATAGGGGTAGAGAAGAGAAGATTCAACTACCTTCCGTATCTGTTAAAAAGACGTTCAAGGTCTCGGGTACGTGTTCTAGATGATAAGCGGCCAACGTAAAGACGAGTGTTCCCATAACGATCATCATAGCGAGGCATATTTCCAAACTACTAAAAACAAAAAATAAATCACAAATTTAGAGCATAACTTGTTAGGCACTATACAAAACAAACCACCACCACAATAACCTCGTAATTTCAATAGTTATACAGAATCAAAAGGCTAGAAAAAACTAACACTTCGCTAACTCTAGACTAGAGACCTATAAGAAGAAACACCAATCAGCCAGCTAACATGGTTAGAAACCAAGGAAACAAATCACCGCTGCAGATGCATCGTACCAATATAAAATCGTAAATCTGAGCTCGGAAAATACTGAATTTCAATTCAAAATTATCAAATTCTATAGATTTTTTGATACCTGGGGATTGAAGGAGAAGCCCTAATTTCGATACGAATGGGGAAGGAACGGCGTAAGGTAGCAAGAAAAGACTTGACGCTCCGAGTGTTAATAAATGGGCTTCACACCGAACCGACTAAATTCAACGGTAGTGATTTGGTGTGGTCCCCTAAACCAACGGGTAAGGTATTCTAAGACATAATCAATGGCTCCTCGTACTTGTACGATTTTGCAATAATTTGGGCCTAATATTGTCTTAAGCCCATTTATTTGGGTATTCAACTTAACTTCTACTTTCTAGGATAAAGCAGTTTACCGTTTACTAACACACCATAAATTATTCTCATATGAACAAATCAAAATCCGCCTATACTGTATATAATTGTTTTTGTTTTTTAAGGATTACAAAATTTTGTTGTCAAGGAAATATTATTAGCTTAAAGTTTAATTGGACTCGAAATTTTTCTCTTGATTGGTTTGAAATTAAATTTTAGTTTTAAACATTATTGGTTTGACTTTTGTGCATTTAATTTTTCACTATTTTAAAACTCAAGAGGAGATTAAAATAGACATTTAATTAATTTATTAATTATAACAAAGAAATACAAATATTAGCTTGGAAAAATATAAAATAAAAATACAACAAATCCCTTTTTCACACCCCACCAAAAAAAAAAAAAACTGTTGAATCATCATCACCTACGTTTATTCTTGCTCCCAATCAACAGAGCAAAGTAAAACAAAATCCTAAAGAAGAATCCCCAAGCAACAGTAATCCACAAACAATTCCATTTACTAATATCCGTAATCCCTTGCTGCTTCAATATATCAACTCCGGTGGTCACACAAGTCTCCGCCGTCATATTAACCCCTAAAACACCGCTCATACTCTTCAACAGATTCAATTTCATCGCATCCGAAACCGCCCCCAACGGCGAATTATCAAATATCTGAATCCCTCGAACGAAGCACTTCGTCGGATCTTCAAATTCATTCTGCAAAACACCTTCGTAAGGATATTTCACTAAGGAGAGGTAATGAAACCAGATCCAGTAGATCGGGATTCGATCGCGAGAGATGAAGAATCCGGAGAAGAGGAGGAAGTAAGCGAGGATCGCTACTACGACTGTGAATCCAAGCATAACGTTGGATACGACGCCGGATAAGAACGTTACGAAGGAGCTTCCAGCCCAAAACGAGGCTAGGATTGTGAGGAAGAAGAATAGGAAACCATTGGCGCCGCCGGAGAGACCAACGGCCCAGAATGTTGTGGCGGCGAAGCTTGCGGAGAGGAAGATTAAGGCAGGGATTGAGATTATTGATTGAGAGAGGACGTATGATGATCTTCTGTAAGCGTTGTAAGCAGTTTCTCTCATGAATATGTAACGTTCTTGTAGAAAAACTGGGATTGCTTCTGCACATGTGTAGAATGTTGTGGACATTGCGAATGCGAAGAATCCTAAACGTTCTTGAACTCCTTTTGGTGAATTGTCTAGGTTAGTGAACATTGTAGCTAAGATGATTCCTGTGACCATTACAGCTCCTAGTCGCATTCCTAGTAGCTCTGGTTGTCTTCTTGAGTTTAGTATCGCACGTTTGCCTATAACGATCATTTCGATCCAGAATGGGTTTGCGAATGTTTGGAATGATGATGTTAGGTTTGTTGAGTTGTTTGTTGCTCCTGAGACTAGTTTACCTCTGGAGATACTTGCGGTTATCGCTTCTTTGAGAGTCACATTGGTGTTTTTGTTGTTAACATTGCTGATGTGCTTTGTTCGCCATTGTTTGTGGAACTCGACTAGCGTCTTGGTTCCTTCTGCTGAATTCTCTAGCTCTCGGATGAGGTCGAGTGCGAATTCTGTTTTGTTCTCGTTTTCGGGAATCGGGTGGTTGAATTCTGAAAAGAACTGTGGGAGATGTGTTGGTGAGCCGCTGTATACTGTGTTTCCTCTGGAAAGGAAGATTAAGCGATCTAGTATGCCCATGATTCTGTAACTTGGCTGATGGATTGACATTATAACTATGCTTCCACTCTGTGCGATTCTCTGAAGCACTTTGATAACCATGTATGCGCTTGTAGAGTCAAGCCCTGAGGTTGGTTCGTCGAGAAAGAGGATAATCGGGTCATGGATTATGTCGATTCCGATTGAAACACGTCTCCTTTCTCCTCCAGATACGCCTCTGTGGCCTTCATCACCAATCACGGTTTTTGCAGCGCTTCTTAGGCCTAATTGGTCAATCAGAGCTTGAACCCTTGCTTTCTTCTTCTTCTTGGAGAGTGAACGAGGGAGCCTGAACTCTGCGGAGAACATTAAAGTTTCCTCCACGGTAAGCATCGGGAAGAGAAGGTCGTCTTGCATAACGTAAGCTGAGATGACTTTCTGCAGACTGGATTCAAGAACTTCTCCGTTTAAGGTGATAGAGCCTTTGAGGCTGTCTTTCGCGATCCGGTTAGCTAATGCATCGATTAGTGTTGATTTACCGGATCCACTTGCTCCAAGAACAGCCATCATCTCCCCTTCATGTGCTTCACCAGAAATACTATTCAATAGTATCTTAGTGTTCACCGCGGAATCGTTTGGTGACTTCGTGCAGCAAGCGAGGGGCTTAAACTTCTTCCGGATCTTCACACTGTATGTCAAATCGTTGAAAGAAAGAACAAACGGGGAAATAGGTATCGAAGCAGCTGGAGCCGAGGTCCATGAGTTGAACGAAGATGCAGAAGAAGTGATAGTTGAGGCCATTTCCAAAGCACGGCTACTTGTACTTTGGTCATTCCTTACATCCTCCACATCCATAAGAAGCTCGGCGAATGTAGCAGTGACTTTAGGAGTGTCTCTTGAACAACTCTGAGGCTCTATGGACATTGGGTTTACATAAAACAGAGGAAGATCATTGTTGCCGGCTACACGTTTGGCCGGAGATAATTTCCCGAGAAAGCCAGACATGTTCTATGATGTTTGTTTTCCTTAATCTTTCAGGTTATGGGTTTTAAGTTGCTCATACCTACAAAGAAGATATGAATAAGATTGAGAAGAGAGTATATAAGGAGGAATCTTTCGATAGAAGAATGAAACAGATACGAAATGGTCAATGTAGTTGGTAATCTCTAAGTAGCTAACGATGTCTTGTTGGGTTTTGTATCTTATGATATAATGTATTAACGTAAAAGTAAATGGGTAGGTGGGAAGAGTTGTACAAAAAAAAACTTATCAAATTTTTCTCCCTCGTTATGTTTATGTCTATTTCTTGGGACTTAAGGTAGTTTGAAAAAATCGCTATTTTTCTTTGTTTATTTAATCATTTAGGTTTAGTTACTTACACTTACACGGATTTTATGGGATTGTCAAGAAAGAATTAAAAAAGTTACAGAAAGAAATTCATATGGTGTTTGATTGCATATGTTGAGAATGTATTGTTCATCAAAAATTAAAAGATAGATTTAACAGTTAGCTGCTGAATCCTAAACCGGGAAACTCGTGTTTTTTTTTTTTTTTTTTTGCCAGCGGCAAACTCGCTGGTTAATAAATTTCACATTACCAACAAAAGAAAAAGTTGTGATAAGGAAACAATTGTTGTATTTAATCATACAGGGTTCCTTGTATCTTTAGAATTAATCATACAGGGTTCATATTAATGATTGTTTAATGTTTAATAAGAAAATGTTCAGAATCAATCACATACTTGACGTGGAAAAATACTTATCACAAAAGACTATAATTCTTTCTTTAAAACGTTTCAAAAAACAATATTTCTATAAGTGATTTTTTTTTGTTGCCATTTCTATAAATGAACTGAAAGATGAATTAAGCAGCAAAAATATAAAACTAAAAGTCAATATTGGACCAACCGAATACAGTATAGATCACTCCTCTCATTACTAACTGATATTCTATGAAAAGCCCATAAAATTTTACGTAACCAGCTTGATTTACATTTAATACAAGTGGAATTATATATGAGAACTTTCTCGAAAAATAAGTAAGATTTTGTCGTGTCTAACATTATTGCATAGGGTATTCAGTATTCTATGCAACATGGGATTAGTAATCTTTTGAGAAGTTGATATGACAAAAGGAGTGCATTGGAAAAAGTCACTGGCACAAAAATGTGGACACGACTAAAATAGTATGAGCGGGCTACACGAAACGTTCTCATAACTAAAACACATAATATAAGATTAACGTGAAGAAGTAGGCATATAATAATACTCCCAAAAAATGCATAATATATTCCTAACGTGGAGAAGTAGGCATATAAAAACGTTTGGTATGGCTGCTATATCTGTTTTTATGGACTTTATACTATACGCTTCATATCTAGATTGAAAGTGAGCACATTTCATTTACCTATTCTTACAAGAAATCTCACGACTCGTAGAAAAGAAATCTGTGATATACTCTATATTTGTTTTTTGACGCCTGTCCCTTTCAATTTTTTCTATAGTTCGAAATTTGAATAAGTTATTATATAAAAACAAATGTTACAAATGAGGATCAATGAGTTCTGGTACAGCTAATTGGGCGAACTGGAATGTTCTAATTAGAAAGATTTAGGCCGTTGAATGATTTTATTTTATATTCTTGGATCAAACTGCAAGACTAACTAATCCAGGTCAAGTAAAAAGTTCAAATCATTAATGTAATAAGATTATTTTTAACCGATTACTTTATTTTTTAATCTAAAATAAAGTAATTTTATTTTGGAGATGGGTTATTCTCCGACCGATTACTCCATTTTTTACTTTAAAAAATATTATTTTAAATATATTTATTTTTTATTCAGTTACTACTTTTTTTTATAACGCCATATTTTTAAAAGTTATAAATTTTTACCCATTTATTTAATATAAACAATAAATAAAAAATTGCAGCATTATTAAAATTTAAAATTTATTATAAAATAAAATTATATTACACAACATTCATATTAAATCAAAACAGATATTTATTTTGTTATGTTTAATTTTCATTATAGTTTTTATTTTAAGTACTTTTTAAACTTTATATATTTTTAATGTTATCATTAATGTATTTTTCTAATTTAGCAAAAGTTTTTAATGTTACAAAAAAAGTAAGTAAAAAAAAATCTCAACGTAACTATAGTCACATAACCTTATTAATTTCTGTGGCATTTGATGGCAACATATTGGTTTACGTTATTGTGTTAAAGTCATTTTTTATAATTTTGTTAAGTATAAATTTAAAATATTAAATTTAAGAGACTAATTTATAAATAAAAAATTCATCTTGAAAATAGAGATAAAAATTGGAAATCTCTAAATATAGAGAAAAATATAGAAATCTTTATTTTGGAGGTGGAAATGAAGATGGATTGAAGATGATTTTACTCCAAAATAAAATTTAGATGTGAAAATAGAGGTGAATTAGAGATATGCCCTAAAAAGATACAGTTTTATCATAAAAGTATCTATTTTTGTTAAAGTTGATAAAAAGGATATATGTTCGTTGACAAAATAAAAGATATATGGACTGACGTTAATTGTCTTGTCATGCGAATACTACTTTTTAAACTCTTTTGAGCATAGGAATAGATTGCTAGAAAAGAATGTATAAATGTCAATGGTCAGAAGTAGAAATCACAATAACCGAGAAAAGCAAAACATGTAGCAAACATTTTATAACGTACTCACACTGTCACACAGAGTGCTTGAAATATACCATTATAAGCTAAGTGTTGGTCTGCTTGAGTCTTAGAAACTGAAACTGAATTCTATATTGTTATCTACTCACCTTGCGTACAACGATGGAATAGAACTATCCTACTATGTACTATCAATCGACGAATTATTGTGGATTCTTGAATCTCTACTACAAGTCTACAACCATCAATTTTTATGTGTACGTATATTTGTTTTAACGTCGAAAAGAGTCATTAGAAAACATTGTACGTATTTCATAAACTATCAGATTCATAACTTTGTTATTATTCACAAGAGATCTGAGTTGAGTGAAATGACCTAGTTCTTCTGACCAATTTTCAACAACAACAACACGGATCCATCATTTTGTTTTCTACAAATAAATTCAATTTTTAAATAAACTGGTACAAAATTTATATTAAGAGAAAATAATTACAATTTTTCCAAAAATGCAAGAGAGTAATCGTAATACTCTAATTTTGTTGTAAATTAAATCCGTGTAAACTGTAACTAAACAAACAAAAACTGAGTTTGATGGGTTATCTATTTAAATAAATATATATATATATATAGAGGTAATTTTCTCTATCTTATCTTAAAAGATGATATGTTGAAAATAAATAAATAAATATATTATTAAATGAGAGAAAATTGGGTGTGATAAAAGCAAAATTAGTTAGATGATAATAACTGACTAGATTCGAACAATTTGAGTAATTAAATAATTAAAATTAAATACCTTAAAATAAATAAAATAATAGACACATAGGAGAAAACATTGAACAGAACACGGTCCTGCCTCTGACTTGTTCTCCTCTTTCTCGCATTGTACTCTGTTTTTTTTTGTTTTTGGTTCTCTCCATGGGATCTTAATTTTCACCAACCAATAATATCGTTAGAAACCAGAACAAAGACCCCCTAATTTTAGAAATTTCAAAAATCAATAATCAAACCTTTTGATTTGTCGAAGAAGGAAAAAAAAAACAAACAAAAAATACACCGGCGATGTCGTGGTTAAGATCAGCGGTGCACAAAGCAGTCGAAGTCGGCGGGAAGAATAACATCACCCGCACCGTTCGCAATTACGCTGATTCCGTCGTTCTCACCGCCGGCAATGCCGTTTCCGAAGGCGCTAAACTGATCCAAGATCGCATCGTACGTAAAAAATCATCATCGAATGATATTTTTCCATCTTAGATTTTCTAATTCGCCGAATGTATTGTTGATATTCGCAGGGATCGAGGAATGTGAAAAGCTTTAGTCTCGCGGTGAAGAGATTAGAAGAAGTTTCGGTTTCTTCAAGAGGTGGCGAGAGAATACAGTTATTGAGAAGATGGCTCGTTGCTTTGAGAGAAATCGAGAGAATGTCTTATTCTTGTTTTAGTAATAATATTAATAACGAACGTGACATTCACAAAACCGATGATCAGAATCAATCTAATTCTGATGAATCCAAAGATTCTCCTAAAAATTTCACCACTGTAAGTCAATTTTTTGTAAAGCTTTTAGAGTCACTGTTGTTTGGCTAATAATGGTTTTGCAAAAATTGGTTAGGTTTATTATATTGATCCTGGTTTACCTGGTGAGCCAATGACGTTTCGTGATGTGTTTCTTCATAGTGAAGCGCTTGAAGGGATGGTATTATCTATGGTAAGTTAGATAATAATGTTATGTAATAATTGGATATTGCTTTGAGTTTTTTTTTAAACTCTTTCATGTGAATTAGATTTTGGAAGCACCTAATGAGGAAGAAGTTCAGCTGCTTTTGGAACTGTTTGGGTGATGTTTTTTTTGCGTTCTGTTAGTTTCAGTTATTTTAACAAGAATGTGAAACCTTTTTGAACTTAAATGGTTATGGTTTGATTACATTATTACAGGCTATGTTTGTCAGGAGATAAGGAAGTTCATGAAGGAGTGATTAGAAATGTGAAGGACTTAGCAATTGTGTTTTCGAAATATAAGGATGAAGTTCTGGTAAGGATCTTACAAAATAAAGTGTTCTGTCTCATAACATGTTCTTGCACCATGTAATACCTCTTTGTGTCTTATTCTAGGCAAAGCGTGAGGAACTTCTTCAGTATGTACAAGGTGCTATTGGAGGGCTAAAACTAAGTGCTGATCTTGCAAGGTATTATTGGATCAGAAACACTTTTACAAGCTACATAAATTTTCATGTGGTGAAGCTTTGTGAAGTCTTAAAAATTTATTTGTTTTGTTTTGGTTCTGGTTTGTAACTGGCTCAGAATAGATACTGAAGCACATACTCTGATGGAGAAACTCGATAAGACGAAGGTCAAGGTTCTAGAGCAGGCTTCAAGTGAATATGCTTTAAAACCCGTTGGAAAAAACACTGCTGCATCAACAGAGGTAAGATTGTCTCTTCTAGTTTCCACTCTATAAGCCTTGGTTACATTATATTAGGTCTCAGACACTATTGCTGTTTCATTTACTTATTTTGTATAGAAGAGTACTTAAACCGTAATATGTAGATTAATATTTTCAACTATAAGCCAAGTAGAAGAATGTACTACAAAACTTCTAGAAGTTGCATTGTTTTTTATTTTCCAAGTATTTTCTTGATTTGTGAGATGTAATGAGAGAGGCTTGGGTTGATGCAGGCTCTCAGGGAAATTCTTGAGCAAGTTCGCACTTTTTCAAAGCTAGAATCACTCTTGATCAAGAAAAGATCATTACGCAATGGTGATTCCCTTCAACAACACAGTGAGAAGGTGAAAATCTGATGACTATTCACAACATTCACACATTTTTGTTGGCTTGTTCGCACTTTTTTCATAGATATGTTGTCTTTCTATAGAAGATTAATAGCCATTTCACAAAACTTTAATCCTTCTGTCAGGTCGATAAACTGAAAGTTCTGTCCGAATCTTTACTCAATTCGACCTCGAAAGCCGAAAAGCGAATAGTGGATCATAGGTTAGGAAAATGTAGCATGGCTATTTTCAAAATTTATCTACAATAATATTTACGAGCATAATTCAGACCTGTCTTTTTTTTACATATGACAAAGCAGAAGCCAAAAAGAAGAAGCTCTTAGCTACCGAGTTTCTAAAACTAATGAAGTTGGTCAGCTGGAAAAGGTTTGCATGCAGCCCCTAATCTCTATGGCCTTGTTTACGAGATATTGGCTCAGTACTTTAGACTTGTATTTTCATGTTTCTTGTACATCTTCTTAATATGAGCTGAGTATAAATGTGATTTTCCAGGATGTAGCAGCAGAGTTAAAGAAACTTGAGATTTTGAAGGATGATCTTGAAGCTGAGCTGAAAAGGGTAATTTTCACAAGAACTTTATAGAACCGGTAGATATTTTAGATTTATAGGTCATATTACATAGTTCACATGTTTTTTTTTTTTTTTAAGGTTAACACCTCAATAACGTCTGCTCGGGCTCGTCTTCGCAATGCTCAAGAAGAAAGAGATCAGTTTGATAATGCAAGTAATGAAATTCTCATGCACCTAAAGTCAAAGGTACCTAACTAAATTGTCCTTCATCTATGGTATTTACTAGATGTAAAGTAACTAAGCTGGGACATAGTATATAAGTTAGCTAGCATATTGTTCTAGGAAGAAGAGTTGACTCGTTCGATATCTTCGTGCCGAGTAGAGGCAGATGTTGTAAATAAGTGGATCAAATTTTTGGAAGATACATGGATTCTCCAGTCTAAATTTGCTCAACTTAAGGAAAAGCAAGTGAGGTATGTTTTATCTCCAATATGTAAAGAACTCAACAATGTAAGTTGCTTTCTTAATAACTTTGCGTTTGACATGGATTTTGCCATTCATGGATCTATACTCAAGTGGTGAGATGGAGAGATATAGTGACCATTTCATCGACCTGATTGTTCAACTCCTCTCTTTCTATAAGGTATTTCAAACTATATATATTTTGTTGAAAATTTACTTGGTTCTGTAACCAAAGACTAAAACTATGGTCCACATTCATATTTTTGATATCAAATCAGGAACAACTGGATCCATCTATACCTAAGATTCGAAGAGTCTTGGAAAATTTGAAACCAAGTAAAGGGTAAGATATATATTGGTCACTTCTCTGTTCTTGTAAAATTTTATTTGATCTAAGTTCTGTTTATGGGAAAATATTAGGTTAGAAGCAGAGAAAAACACAGACAGTAAGGATACAAAGCCAATGGATACTAGAAAACAGCTTGAGAAGGAGTATCTTGACCTTGAAGCTAAGGTAAGTAGTGGCTTTATGAAATACACATCTAGACAACTTCACTCAATGTATATATTAAAACAGAACATTCCTAAGCTTGATTCAAACTCTAAAAACCAGATAGTGTGCGGCACAAGTTTCTACTCTCTTCTGATTATTTATTAGCTTTAGCAGTTTGTAACGACATTAAGTGTGGTGGATGCCATGAAAAAGCCATTCTATTCACAGACAGAAGGTATCTCTAGGTAACGTTACAAAAAAAAACATTCCTCTTATCATATACTAAGCTATGGATTGAGACTTAACTGCAACTTTTGTTTGGTGTTCTTTGAAACAGGAAAGACGATAAAAGAGTGAAAGAACTATTTGAGGCATTGGACAAAACAAAAGAAGAGTTTGAGTCTATCGAACGTCCGCTTCTGGATATTGAGTCTCCTCATAGAACATCTTCTTCTTCACGCTCACCGTCCCTGAAGGCGCTTGATACTCCAGTTATTGATACAGTCCTGAAACAATTCGGTGATGATGATTCGCCAGCCCCGTTAAAGAAACAGCTCGAGTTGGAACTTGACGATGGAGAAGAGTTCTTGGCTGATGAAATCAATGACTGGGAATTTGATGCTCTTGATGACACTCTCACCTTAAAACCCATTAGCTGACTCCAAATTTTGCAAAGGTACGTAAGCCACATGATAAGCTCATAGTTAGCTTACAAATTTCACATGTTTTTAGGCATTAGACATTGTGGATATGTCAAGTTAATGTAAATAATGACTTATTCGATGTTACTTTTCGTTTTGTTGTTTTTTGTAGCATGATGATGGGGGAAGAGGAGAGTATACCTAATTACTATTAACTAACTGAATGATTCCAACTTACCAAAATATTAAAACATGAAAGGACATTGTAAGTTTCTTTCTTCTCTTTTTTTTTTTTTTACAATTTTGAAATATAATCAAATGTAGATATATCATAGCCACCCAATAAGTTTTGTATATACTCTTACCTCTCCCGGCATAGTTTTTTGGCTTTTTTCGCCGAAGATAAGAATTCTATATTTTATATTTTTTTTGTTTCATTACCATTTTTATTCCTGTTTGATATATTTTTTAGTAGAGGATATCAATGCATGACGACGGTGGTTCATGTACTGCCATGAAATATTTTCCTAGAAAAAATATGAGTGCAATTGTTCTTGGCATATTATGTTGGTCTAATATTTGAATGGGGAATTTATTCACTGTGTTCAGTACGTTCAGAAGATATAAGATGCATTTGTTACAAGGCACTAAAAAAGTTTGAACATTTGTTGTTGTCTTGCGAATGCACCCACACGACTTAGAAATATATACACGTCCGAATTTTTCTAAAGTACTTAACAAAAGTATTTGAAGTTAGAAACTTAGAATCCAATTGTTTCAGAGGTGGAGAAGATTAATGATTGCGTTTACGTTGAAAGTAAAATGAACATAACATTTTCCTCTTTCGTCAAATCTGTTTCTATTTGATAAAAACAATTAAAAGAAAACATATATACCAAAAGAAAAAAAAATACTTCTTTATCTATTTTAATCTTACCATTCAATTTATAACTATTTTTCGTATGCATTGACACGCAGCTTGTTTGTATCAACTGGATCACAAAACAAAGCCTTAAAAAAAAAAATTATTTTGGAGTCAGACAACTCATGAGATCCGATTTGAGTTGATTGACATTTTTTTGGTTGAATCTACAAAAGCTGCCGAATAGTTTTTGTTGTTATCATTTGGTGTCTTGGCTTAGTCCTCCTACCTGAATAGTTCAATTTCCTTATATTTTACCAATATTTCAAGAGGTTCAAATTCGAATTACGTGGTAGCTAAGGATATGAATGCATTACATAATTTGAAGTCCACTTGTTGTTTGTAGAAGTAAATAAACTATAAGAAAATAAAAAGAGGTAGGTCCAAACTTATGTGAAATGTGGTGGTCTTATGGTGTGCATATGTTTTGACTGAGATAGAGGCTCCCACTACTCAATTAATTATTAACTCATAATTAGTGGGATCTAAATTAATTAAGGTTTTGCTTACAAGTTACTCTGAATCTTAATCCCACTTTGATCCTTTGTTTAAACTTTTTTTCAATCCCATTTTCATTTCCTCACTTTTTATTTATCATCTTTTATTCAAACCATGAAAAGTTAGAAAACTTCTAATTTTAGATTGGATTTGGCGGAAATTAAGACGGGTCTCATTGGTAATTTGGTATTATCATTTGTTAATTTATTCACAGTTGGGGAAAGTGTAGTTGTTCTCATCATTCCACATCTTTACCACACTATCACACTATGTATATGTTAAACCTCAGAATGCTAACACTTTAAACTCTTCATGGAAAAAGAGTTGGAAAGTATTTTACAAAACCAAAAAAAATTTGGGAAAAAGGAAATGAAAGTGGTAGGCATTAACTTTGTGAGGTGTTTCAATGATTGAAAATGAGAAGAACTAACTCTGCTTTGTTTTAGGTACCTCGCTGTGTACGACAGAGTTCCCACTCCAATTCTCTCCTAAACCAGACATGATTTGTACGAAATTACCAACTAAATAGTACAATTAACTTAACATTACTTTCTATTACGATGAAGTACATAATATATATTTGTTATTAATTACTAGGTATTTAAGATTATGTTTTTTTATGTACCATCTAGCAATGATACAAATTTTAAACGACTTACGTGTTATACAGTCATATTAAGAATTTATACCTAATTTGTTTTTGGTTATAATCTAATTTGTAAATATGAAATAGTACATAGTGCATAAATCATTTTTTTCTTTAGTTCATGTACATACGACCTTATTTTTAAGTTCGTTACTCAGTAAAAAAGGACAGTATATAATCAAATCTTACATGTGATTGTTTTATGAATAAAGAAAGTAGAAAGCGAAAAGACTTGAGAAAATAGTATAGAAGTGTGGGGATGAAAGGAGCTATCCACTTACCCACCTGCAACAATTATTACCCTTTTTGGATTAAAAAGATAAACTTTTTGATTGTGGTAACAAAAAATTTGCATTTAAATTGTAAAAATAAGATTGTGACCTTTTTTGTGACTTTTGTCACCTACCGTTTGTTCTCTTTTACCATTCACGTGACCGTTGTTATTGTGGCCAATGAGACACGAGGGAAAGGATAAAATAAAGATTTTTTTTGTCTAAGCATCGCTATGATTTTAACATTCTAGTATATGATAGATCTTCCCGTTTGCAGACCAAAAATTGTTTATAATAATGGTGGAATTAACTCGTGCTAGTAGATTGAGTTTGAAATCTCATTTATTCAGCGGACGACATTTGTCATTCACAATGTTATATATCAATATATGTTCGAGGTGAGTGGGTATTTAAGTTAAGAGTGAAATATATATCAAAGCCTTTTGTAAATATTATTTTTGTGAACGTATATTTTATAGTAACGCATAATTTTTAAGATCATATACAAGTAATTTAGTAATCTTTGATCACGGTGGATAAACAAGTATTCAAATTGAAATCTATACTTTGGTTTTAGTGTGAAGTTACTAGTAAATTGTGTTTTTTTTTTCCCGTGTGTAGTAGATAAAATCGAAAAACAGTTTAAGGTTGCGAAAGGGTAATAAAAGGTACGAGGAACGTGAACATAATCTATTGATAACTTCAAAATAGATAGATCCACACAAACTCATTACTCGATTTAATTATTTATCTCATCACTTAATTGAAAAACTAAATCCGGTTTGGACTGCTAACATGCAATATTAAAATTGAGTAAGAATCTGTACCTTATTAGTAATTTTTATTAGTGGATCATATGGTAATATGCAAATGTAAGTTATACTACAAAACAAAAAGTCAAATCCATATCATTTTAAAATATCATTGCATGAATGTCCTACCATAAATGATTCAAAAACTATACGTAGAAACAATAACTATACTTATTTTTAGATAAATTTTAAAATATTAACATATATAATGCGTTAGAAGGAAACAAAATGGTATATATGATTGTAATTTCATAGCTAATTATCAAATGTTATTCATTCACTTAAGATTTGTATATGAATCATAAGTCATAACATACAACTTCATATTCTGCTCTCATTACGGGCAACTACTCAATCATGCATAAACCACCTATGAATGTTGCATGTAGTAAGTAAGAGAATAATCTCTGCAAATTCACACGCTTCAAAACAAATTTATATTATATTAAAATATACCCAACGGTAAACATTGGGAATTGGAATCGTGGTAACAAAATAAAGGAACCCTCTACAAAAATTGATAGCCGTAGACAAATATTTTTGGGAAAAGAAAAATACATCATTTATATAAGATGTATAAAATATTTTCTTGACTACAAAGTTAATGTGGTAAAATTCAAATACTATAAAATTGAAAGGAAAAAAAAAACACAAAAAAAAAGAGGAAGTAGCCACCTAGCTATTTAAAATTTAAAACTAATAAAAAGGAAAAAAAATAACAAATAAAATTAAAAGAAAGTCACTTTAAAAGATGCTCTTTCCCTCTTCTCAGTTCTCTGAGTTTCCCCTAGAAGTAAGTTAACCACAGAGAGAAAAATAAAACAGAGAGAATTCAGACACACATACACAGATACATACACAGTTACATACAAAATCATGGATTTGCATGAATCAAGAACACAAGTTCTGTCCAACGACGGCGATGATGGTTACATAAACATGGAAGTAAATCTCTCTTCTTCTTCTTCTTCTTCTTCTTCTGCATCCTCAAGCTTCTTCACCTTCTCACCTCCACATAGCCGAGAATTCGAGTTTCAAATGTGTTCTTCCACCGTAGCTTCCGGCGAATCCACAACATCTCCGGCCGACGAGCTCTTCTACAAAGGTCAACTCCTCCCTCTCCACCTCCCTCCTCGTCTCAAAATGGTCCAAAAGCTTCTTCACGCCTCCTCCACAACCGCAACAGATACTCCAACTTCCCCACGCGCCGCCGTATCTTCACCGCGGAGATTCAGCAGCAGCGAGATCGTAGTAACAGGACAAGACGACCAATGCTTCTTCGAGATGTCCACTGAGAATAACAATTCTGGAAACAGTAGTTGGAGTAAAAAGATTAAACATTCATCGATTTCACAGAAGCTTAAAGCCTCACGCGCTTACTTCAGAGCTCTCTTCTCTAAACCAGGCTGCTCAGATTCATCAGAGATTCATCCAAAATTCAAAATCGAAACTTTGAAATCATCAAGAAAGAAGAATCCATTTGTAAACAGTGATCATAATTCTCTGTTGATTCATAGGAGATCGTTCTCTGGTGTTATACAGAGACATTCTCAAGCTAAGTGTTCTTCATCTTCTTCTTCTTCTTCTTCTTCGTCTGCGTCTTCGCTTTCTTCTTCGTTCAGTTTCGGGTCAAACGGGTCGTTGGATCTACAGACGCTGATGAGAAGCAGCAACGCTAGTGATAACTCCATTGAAGGAGCTATTGAGCATTGTAAGCAGTCTTTTACTACAAGGAAGAGCAATGTGGTTGAATCTGAGCTTTCTTCTTCAAGAACCTCTGTCTCTACATCTGGTGATCTTGAAAAAGAATGAGATTTTTCCCAGAAAATTTCACGGATTTTTTTTCTCTTTCTCTCTGCTTATCATTCCAGAAAAAAAAAGATACAAAAAAGGACACAAAAAAGTTCGAAAAAAGAAAACTTTTTTCTTCCACTCTGATTTTTTTTTACTTCTCTTTTCTTTTGTGTGTTTGGTTCTTTTAGAAGTTTGCTGAATTTGAGGTTTTCTTTTTTGTATTATAAATTAAATTGTGTTATGTTAATGCTACAAGATTACTACTTTCTTTTTTTCGTTTGTGTTTAGGTTTAATTTTCCATTACAAATTTAAATTGTGTGTTTAGGTTTTCTTTTTGTATTATAAATTTAGTAACAACAAATATTCAAAAGATTTAACAAAAAAAAAAGTTTGTGATGTAGATATAATCGTATTTTGACCTTTTTTTATTATTATTATTTTTACGTTTTTATTATAAGTAGATTTTGTTCCGTCAATCTTGCATTTATGACACATGACATATAGTGAAAGAGTTTAGTAAACATCAAAATGCTGTACTATTTGCACCAATTTCAATTGACTGGATTCATTTACAACTATTACCTCATTTTATTATATGCATATATTGTGGAGTACGAGTTTGTTTGGCTATGCAGTCAAATATTCAATAGTATTTTTAAACCAAAAACAAAAAGTCAATAGTAATTTCGTGATGTTCTACTGTACTAAATTCTTAACACCTTTTGCATTTATGTAACTCATCAGCTAGACCCTAGAGATCACATGTCACTAGTTTTTCTTTGGCATTTATTACGATATTATTTGTATTTTCCTGTAATTAACTTTTTATCAAATTAAAAAAGTTTGTAGTTGGTCTTGTACCAAAACATATAACATATTGATCTATATATTGTCGTTATTATATCATAATTTAAATGTAAACGGCAGAATGCATTTTGTTAACACACAAAAAAAGCATCAACAGACAAAATTAGTGTATAAATAAATAATATATAGGATCAAAATCTACCGAATAAGAAAGTCCTAGATGTGGTGAATTCAATAAATTTATATCAAAAGAAATGGAACTAGTGAAGTATCAACAGTATACAACTTGGGTATATTAAATATTTTGAATAGAAGTGGAATTACTTTTTGACCGAAAAAAAAAAAAAAATGACTTTGGTCTTTGGGTTTGGGTTTTAATATTTTTGTTGTCAGGTCACCGGTTTGAGTTTTAATATTAAACCCATAATTTTTAACTTTATCTCGATCTTTTGGATTTAGTATTAAGAATTGAAGAGAAAGCATATTTCACTTGTGGAAACAAATGAACAACTTAGACCGAATTGACTCCAATATTGGAGTGACTATTCCAATCTAGCTATGTGTGTGACTAGCAAGTTTTTCCACACGAGTAAAACAAATCTTTTTTACCTACCAATTTTTCATACACCAAAACCTTTTTTTTAACCTTTAACCAAAAACCTTTTTTAACCTTTTTTCTGGACTGGTCAATTGGAATGAGGTAAGAGATATTTTCGCCCTTACTTTAAACCATTAAAAGGAATTTTTGAGTAGATCCAACAGAAAAAGGAGGAAGCAAACTGAATAAAAAGTGACTTTACAGCAATAGTGAGGATCATATCTCTCTTTCTCTGAGGCCCTTCTATGTTTAAAATACTATAGTTATATTTAATGTCAAACCTAAAATTTTCATATTTTCCCAACAAATTTGTAATCATACCATGCAAAATAAATAATATGTCAATATGCCACCATATAATACATTTCTTTATTCAAATTGTCTAGTAGTACAGATAGAAGAAGAAAGGCGAAAATAGGCCCATTTTTTTGGGTCCAACTTTACATTCATATAACTCTCAAATGTAACCCCACAAAAAAAAGGAGATGAATAACTCAAAGTATCATTTTTTTTATATAAAATTATTTGAAATATAAAGATTTCAATGATTGTGAGCTTCTTGAAGTTTATCACTACAAGATATATGGTCCCATTGATGATTTATTTGATTTATTCAAAGCCATAAATTAGATATATTGTAAGGTTTTGGATGAGAAATATAACTTGCTTGAAATGTTTGAGCAGTGAATGAAAGTACAAAAATTTATAGTTCTGTTTAGAAGAAAACAAATGTATATTTTCTTTTTCTGTGTAATATATAGTGACAATAACAATATTATAACCTATTTGCGGTTACTTACAAAATTTTAATATTTAAAGAACTAAAAGAAGCAGGATTCTAGATATTCATAAATGAATATATATGATTTTTTTTACAATATACATGTGTACATGACTAATGAAGTGGATTGTAAATATATAGTCTATAGTTTTGTAATGTTGGCTATGGTCGAGATTGAGTACCATCTACGAGACGAACTAATTTAGTTATGCAGTACAAAAATCACATAGCTGTCACGCAAATCTAAAAAAAAGTCTGAAATTCAGTACATAGAACTCAATAATGTGATGAAAACCCAACTACATATAAATTTCGTAAAATACTGATTTGAATGCTTATAATTGAAAAAATTTATATGGGACCGTCTAGGTTATACAATCTCAACTTCAACAAGCAGCTACTACAATTTATTTTTGTAAAATCTTCACTTTTTGTTTGTTTTATCGATAAAGAGAATCTTCCTTGTTTAAATTGAAAAAAAAAACAGAGAATAAAATACACAGCATTCTAGACTTTTAGCAAATAAAAACGATTAGTTAAATAGATTAATATATATCCGCGTGGAGCAAAGATCTCGTTGAAAATCTTAAGAGTCCCATGGGAAGCATGATGAGTGTCAGTTGCATGAAAGTGTGTAGCTTTCATTTTCCATGCACCAAAGTTTAGCTTATAATAGTATGTCATTGATTTAATTAAGTTACCTAAAAGTGACGATTAAAGTAGCTTGTAATTATTAAATTAAAAACATTAACTTAAATTGTTATTAAAGTGGGACTGATTATTAACAACCAATCAACTCAAAACAATAAAAATACGTAGAAAAATATTTCCTCATTTTTGCCCGAGACTAGAAAACCAATTTTCACCTAGTTCTATTTTCTTTTTTTTTGTAAACCACATATGTTCTATGAAGCAATTAAAAAATCTGTCAATATTACAGATGAGTGTTTTCAAAACATGGAAAGCAACCTTTCATTAATCGGGGCAGAGAATTGCTAGCTTCTTATGAGAACCGGGAGCTAAGAATGCGGAAAATTTTGCAAGTTCAATCACTTTAGTCGAAGAAGGATCAAAGTACTTTCCTAACGTACCGATGTCGTTTCCTTCGTTACTTTGTCTTTTAGTTGTGCTTAGCAGCTTGGGTGTTAGAGATTTTCCAATCCTTGTCCGTTTGCTTCTGGCTCGATATTGGCTTTTAGATTGGGTTTTCGATTATCATTTTCTTTGTCTACTAGTCTAGTAGTTTTCAAACCACCTAGTTATCCACTCCACAGTCTCCACATGAGTGGTCGAACCTAGTCATGCTAGCTAGGTTAGGTGACATTGACATATCACATATCAGAATTGGCTATCATGCTAACTAATCAACACAAGTCGGTGCGAATAGTAGGATACAGCGCCTTTTCTAAGTTAAATGTATTAGCAACAACATTCTATAAAACTGAAAGTGGTGTTTTATTACATTTTAGTTGAATTATCGTAAAAACAATTATAAGAAAAGTTAATATATGAACAAAAATCTCAAAAAATAATCAGATTCTTTTTGTTATTTCTGTAAATAAATAAATCGAAAATTCTGTATTTTAGCAAAAATATCTTCTTCTTTTTTTGACTATATCAAAATTATCTTCTTATTGATCTACTTTTGTTAAAAAAAAACAATTCTCTGAATATGACTACACCAATCTAGTGACTAAAGATGGGTCAGGTTGAGATATATTATGTGCAACTAGTTCTACGGCAAGATCGATCAGTCCTGAATCCTGAACCGTAAAGGCTTAACATAAATGTTCTATCACAATCTCATTACTCATAGTTATACTACCTTGCACATTTTTTTATCGGTTTTTTTTTTGTCAACACACAGTTTCGAAATAATTGAACAAGTAAATAGTAAATGCGAAATAAAAACAACCAATAGTATAGGTCTAGCGTATAAGTGTTACATGATAACTGTTATGAAGTTCAACTTCATATTATACTTTTTAGCACACAAAAAAAACTACATATTATACTCTTTATCAAGAAACAAAATTCATATTATAATAATAATCAATTCCTTACAATAGTGTGTCATTTGACCGCTACATATCATTAAACTGTTCCCCTTGAAGCAAAAGTCCAAAAATCCTCATGATCTATAACAGTAATCAGAAGATGAAATGAGCCTTTCCACAGTTTTGAGTTTTGACCAATCCAAAAGTAGAATTGACGACTAAATCTTGTCAGTCTATTCGTACGATTAAAATAAAATTACAAGGTTCGAACATGTGACACACAAACTAGTTGAAACTACAATATAAATATATGAACAATAAATATATATATATATATATATATTTTAGGGACATTTCAAAAAAGCTAAAAGACTCAAAAAAGTTATCCTTGTGTCTCCAACTAAAATGGAAATAAAGGAAGAACATCAATTATATGTCTGTAACGTGGAACCCACATAACTGGTTTTAACTGTTTATACACTTCTCAACTCTCTAAACAGTAAAGGCTAACTACTAAAAGCCATCTCACACTTATAGAAAACTCTTAATGTTTCAGCTTCTCAATCATCCAATTGGCATATAAGCTTTAGATCCACATTTTCCTCTCGAATTATTATGATGGGATATTATGTATGTGATGTGTAATGAGACACAAGTAAAATGGACCTCTTTGTCAAAACTACTTGAAGCAAATAGACAGAGAGGCAATGCCAAAAAGAGAAGAGTCTTTTGCTTAATCAGAAGCAAGTATGAGTTTTCGGACCACCAACTTGTCTGTGGATACCTTGTCTTCTTCCCTATTCCGGAAAGCTCTTCTCCACTCTAATGGATCGATCCATCTGTTACTGTAGCTTTTGTCTAGAGTCCTGATCCAATATGCCTAACTAAAGAAAGAGCATTGAATATTGATTACAATCATTATACTTTGTTATCCACCAAACTGGATTTGGAATATGCCCATTAGATAGAATCCCCTAAGTCTAATGTTTTAGTGAACATATGTAGTGGGGTACTGCTATGTTTAACTTAACCTCTGATCTCTTATTCTAGCATGCGGTCGTCAATAATGTATGTTGAAAACATTCTTCCTCAAGAAGAGATGTGATAGGACGACAAGATATACAAAAAGCAGAAACCAATTAACGTCTACGGAAAATATCTGCCATTTCGGAGAAAATTCCAATAAGCATCATCCAAAATGTGTTTTACTTTTGTATATATGTTTTGAGAAGGGCAAAGAAACATAGGTTCAGAGTAACACGATGTTTAATGTCACATCAGTTTTGCCAAAAATTTCTTTCTTTGCATCAATAAGGTATCCAAAAGAAGATAACAAACAACGTGCATAAATAGTAATTAATATAGGAGTGTGCATGATAGAAATGTTTGCCTAACAAATCTGTTACAATCACAAGTAAAGCAAACCTGCTTCTTTTCTTTGTGAGCTGTTCCTGTTTTCTTGGATTGAAGATCAAAGTGAACATTATATACTTCTTTTTATTACGCTTGTTACATGATCAAAACCTCAAATCATTTATCCTGCAAAACCTACAATAATTACGTCGCTTGTTTCAAGAGATCATTATCATAATTAACACACATTTAAAGTTCAAAAATTTGATCAGAGAACTTCACTTAACGATATCAGTTTCAGTTTCACCTCTCAGAATCAATATACAATAATGAGCATATTCAAAAGCAAAAACATAACTCTCTAGACTGTGGAATTAATGAAACCGCTTTAACAAACTTAAACTAGAGCCTCATAAACGCAATGAGACGCATACTTAACATAATTTCGGATATTTCCAGTGAGTTTGGCGAGACGTAGGAGAGCAAGTTCCGGCCTTAGACCGGGAAAGCCACAATTAGCCTAATGGGCTTTAGTCAGTGCTTAACACAAACTGTGAATAAACCCTCCATTCTAACAAATAGAGCCGATATTATGCAAGCTTAGGAAACTTTATAATAGGAAAAAATAGCAGAGCATGTCAGAAATCACTATTGACTCAATTGTAAGTTGTAACAGACTAACAGTGATACTTTAGTAAACAAAACCATTCATATTTTACTCTTTTTGAAGAAAATATATGCCGAGACTGTTCAAATTAGGGAAATAAACCATATTATTTAGGTTTTAGGATTAGAGTTAATGATTTACTAGTTTTTAAGGCTTAAATTTGTAGACTTAGTGTAAAAGTATTTGAAGTTTATAGTTTAGGGTTTATATATTTAAAACTATTTTGTTTATTAAAAAAAATCTGAATGTATGTGAAAAATATGACATAACGACTTAATTATATATCTCAATGTTTGTTTTCTTCATTTGTTTTGTACACCCAAGTCCCAACACGCAGAATATACCTCGTGTTTCCAATTGTTGCAGATCTCAAATAAACAATCGACATTAATTAGTTAACTACTGAAAAGTTGAGAACAAGATAAATAATATTGGCAATCCTACAAAAAAAAGTTATGTCCGGCTCTAACATTTAAGCATCACGTTGTCCATTTATAAGGAAAGCTCCATTAATACTCTTTTCTCCAGTATTTTTTTACCGTTGCTATCTGTCTCGTCACTCTCTGACAGAGGTAAGAGTGTTTCATTTATCATATAAATAATTAACAACAGACAAAAATTAAAGAAACAAAAAAATGAAATAAATAAGATTGAAGTAAGATTTGGTGTAAACAAACAAAAACCTCGTGAGGATGATGCCCCACGGTCCACGCCCAGCATCTTCATCCAGTGACAGTGTGCATGCAATATATTAACTGTTAATATTACTGATACTTAATTAAATGCTCGATAAGCATATATATGTAATATTTGTTATGTGTTCTGTAAAAAAAAAAAAAAAAAAAAAAATATATATATATATATATATAGCATATAAAATATAATTCAGAAAATATTTTGGCAAAAAAAGCGTGGGAGACATTTAAAGTTAAAACTGTGAGCATAAAAGTAAAAGTAAAAATCTCAAAGTTTGTGAATAAAATCTAAGGGGGACTTATTGGTTCTAAGATTTTTAAAGAGTTAAAAGTTTTAAAAAATTTACTGTTATTTAATATGGAATTTTTAAAACTCTATTAAAGTATTGTGTTATTGGTTTTGTCAGTTCAAAAATGTTATTTAAAACCATTGAAAGTAATGTGTTATTAGATTAAAGATTTTAAAACTTTAATCAAAGTCATGTGTTATTCAAACAAAAAGAATTTAAGTGACTTTTAAGTTAGATTAAAATCTAGTGTTATTGGTTAATTGATTTGAATGTTTTTTGTTCATATAGAAACTCTTTGAAAATAATAGAGGTAACCATGATATTTTGAATTACTTTCAAAGTTATTTTTTGTTTATAAATATTTCAGTTTCTTTCTTTATTATATTATATCCAAATCAATCAGACCATACATTTCAATGGTTGGATCTCATTGATCAAAGACTCCGACACAGTGCTCTCTTCGCTACAGAATTTGTCAACAAACGTCAGTTCATCATTGTTGGACATACATTCCATTAAGCAAGTTTCAACAACCATCTTATACGCTTCAAACTACTTCAAGGACTTAAAATTAAAACTCTCATTGTTAATATCCAAGACACTTCCAAAATTACTACAAAAGGAAAAAAAAGAAACTTGGATGTGTTGTTTCTAATGATTCAGAGTCAGCACAGCTGTCGTGAACATACAAAGTACTAAAAAATAGAATCTTGAAGATGTAAGGTGAGAAGAAGAGTATTAAGAAAATATAAAGGTGTGAGAGGATGAATGAACAAAAAAGAAGAAAATCAGAGAGAAGAAGAGAAGATCAGAAGAGAAATCAATCTTCTTCTTATTGTCCTCCTCTGAATATGACTATGTAAATTCAGACATGTTTGTAGAAGAAAACCTTTAGGAGATTATGCCAAGTTTGTTCTTTTTGTTTTGGTCTGTTAAGAAGGTTTAAAAAGAAAGAAATGATAGAAACAGAGAAAAAAAAAAAAGAGAGTGTATTTAGAAACTTTTATTTTTCATCCGTTGGACTATTTCAATATTATGGTGATTCGTAAAAATTCCTAAACACCATAACAACATAAAATAATAAGTCAACAATAAACCAAAAAATCCTAAATGTAACAAACCAATTATTATAAAATGTTTAATCTTGGATAGTAAAAATTGTTTCATCAAATCCCAATACAAAAACCAATTCAATCTTCTTGAGTTCAACCTCTTGTAGCATCTATCCACATATGACCAGCTATTGTGTCTCTCTAATAATAACTGAAAAGTTAACAAAACTCTATAAATAATATATTCATGAATCTCTGAAAATATGAAATACTCATTGAAAAAATATTTATTAATATTGTCAAGATTGTGGAATATGTTAAGAGTTGTCAAGATTCTCAAATTATTAAAGTTATTGAAATTCTACATAAATCTAAATTGAATAAGCCCCCCTAAGAATATATATCTACTATATTTAGTACGTAAAATTTAAACAAATGTATGAAGCAGAAAAAACCCTAATCCGATGATCAACATAGTTCACGATGTACTGGAAGAAATCTTACTTAACTGCCCTTAAAATCCATGCTCAAATTCAAAACACAATGCTTTAAAAAACTTGTTTGTTTACGGATTGATTAATTAAGTGGATATGATTTGCTTGTTGTGTTCAATTTGTGGTTGCTATATGTATTCAATTTACACCACTTCAACAAACAAAAACACTTTAAACTTAAATATATGTACTTACATGATTGTCAAAGATACAACATAAAAACACTCTATGACGATATAATGGTTTAGTTATCCTGTATCATAGATCCAATATGTTTAAGACTTAAAGTATAATGTGATCCGTGACTAATATCCATCCAAATATATAGCAAACTAAAGTTAAAATAGTACTTTTGTTGTTTCTTTTCATATGTGTACCCCTTGGAACAAATTACACATAAAATTCAAAAATAAAATAAAAAATCGGTAATGTGATTACCATACTAAGTCTTGAGTCACCACCACAACATTGATTTGTTTTTGTTTATTTAGGGTCGATGTTTATTTGCATAGAAACTTAAAAAAAGATGACAAAATGTAAGATATATAGGGAAACGTGAGTAAGTTATAAATGACATCTCAACAACTATAGTTTATACATATCATATATATGTATGGACCAAAATTTACCCCAAAATCAGATATGGACAAATAACTCTTATCATATGAGCCGTTACACTCTTTAACTCCCCGTGTCCTCTATCCCAATCTAATACCCTCTCTTTCTATATACAATAAAGACAACTTCATATACATATATTAACACTCTCATCTACATTTTCTTCAACTTCTTACAAAATTTTGGTATTTTTTTCTTACAGTACGTCAAAGAAAAAGCAAAATGAAGGGACCTATGTTCTGCGCTTCGCAAGCATCAACAGCCATATGTTCAAGCATGGACCACATTCATAAACCAAACACCACGGATGAACATAGCAGCGGCCGAGCTATTGACCGTCACAATCCAATCATTAAAGATGGCAGGAGATCATTCGCCGACGACTACATCAAAGTACCTTCTTCCGCTGAAGATAGAGGAGAGATCAGTAACAAAAAACTAGAGATGTATAAAGGCAGGAGGAGCATCACCACTGCCCGGAGAAGTACCGGCGGCGGCGGTGGAGCGGCTTCGTCGTTGTTGAAGCTCATCACCAATGACATTGGCCTAGCGAGGAAGAGTTTCAGCTGTATAGCGAGACCCGCATGTGACTTTATCAAAACTCCTCCCGGTTCTACGAGGTATCTTTTGGGATCCGACCCGGTTTCTCTTTCCGGATCTTCGGGTCAGGTTCAGGTTAAGACGGTAGCTACTGTACCTCTTGCAAGCGAAGACAAGACGTTGACGGAGAAGGAGACTTGTGGTGGTTCAGACATGGTAAGTTTGTTTTTTGTTCTTAGGATGATAAGTGGCATAAATGTAAATAAGTGGTGATATAAGAGAGTAATGATTTAGAGTTGCATGTTTCAGGAGCAGCATGTCGTCGTTGTTCTCAAAGTGTCTCTCCACTGCAGAGGCTGTGAAGGAAAAGTTAGGAAACATCTGTCTAAAATGCAAGGTGATTCCTTTTATTTACGTAATTGCCACTCTCTTCTTGTTATGGTTTAAACATCTGTCTAAAATGCAAGGTGATTCCTTTTATTTACGGAATTGCCACTCTCTTCTTGTTATGGTTTAGACACCGGTTGAGTTTCTAAATGTTCCGGTTTACAATATGAATGAGTATGAATCAAATTATAGAATAGTAAGCTTGGCTCGGATTTTGGATATGAAACAGTGCTAATGAGGTTTTGTTATTCTAAGCTCACTTTGATTTTGTTCATTATTTTGTGAGAACCGGTTTGTGTCTAAGCTTAAGTTTATCATTACTAATGGATTTGATTCTTTGTAGGTGTGACATCTTTCAACATAGATTTTGCTGCAAAGAAAGTGACCGTGACCGGAGATATCACTCCTTTAGAAATATTGGATAGGATCTCAAAAGTTAAAAATGCCCAATTTTGGACAACTCCAACAATCCCAAATCTAAATATGGAAATTCATAATCCCTAATTTACTTTTACTCTTGTTGTAAAATAAATGATTTAAGTTCCAATCTCTATTGCACCTATATCCCCTAAGAGAACTCTTTGTAGGTTTCATTATGAGACTGGTTTCTTCTTTATCAAATTATTTCTTATGATGATCAAACTTGACAACTTGTCATTATATTAGTTATGGTAATTCTACAAATTACCATGTCAAACTTGACAACTTGTCATTACATTATCCATTTATAAGGAAAGCTCTATTAGTATTTAGTTCACTTTTCACAACATTTTATCAAAAAATATAATTTCCAAAATCAAAAGAAGTCATAAAATTCATAAATAGGATAAACTCGAACTTAGCATGCACAATATTTGTTGATAAATATTGTTTCTCCGCTAATTAAAAAGAAATATTTTCTAAGTAAACATAGTTATTTAGAAGTCAAAGAGATACATTCAAAGTGAAAGACATGTGTAAACTTGGCTAACTAATTCACCGATATATTATTCTTGTTTTGATTGCTAGTTAGACTTCCACTAAGTTTGAACAGCCAACTATACATCACTTAACTCTAAAGTTTCTTATGCTTCGTTGAGCAATATATTGAACAATATAATGGCTTCAACTTATATCACTGTACCTCAGAGGATTTCCCAAACATTATTTGGAGTAACAAAAGATAATTGACTACAATTTTGGTTGTCATGCAATGCATAAAATAGTAGTAAGTTGGAATGATGTTGTAGGAATTATGCATAAATGAGAAGTGAAGAAATATTGAAATTTGCGTTTTATCTCTATCAAATGAAAAGATGAATTCGTGAAAGCAACATTATCCACGGGATCAAAGCTTCAATCGGTAAGTTTTTTTTTTTTTTTTTTAATTGGTAAGTTGAGTTGAGCTTTCCATTTCATCTTTATTTTTGGTTATCTATGGTAATTCCAATTTTTTGTTTTCTTGTGATTAGACATTATTTTCTTTCATTATGTTCTGGTTTTCAAAATATATTTTGTTTATCATAGCCGACGATATGGTATATATTTTTTAAATTGGTTTAGGTCTAAAACTCGTTAATAGTTAATGAATTTGATTCTTTGTAGGTGTGACAATCTCGAAAATAAAATTTTCAAACTATGACCAAATATATTGGATATAGTGAACGAAAATATTGGATATTCTTAGGAAAGTTCTAAAATATAGACATTTTCACAATTTTATTGTTTTTAAAAATCATCCTCCATGTTCTAATTTCACAATCTATTATTCATTTTCACAAATTTTAAAGTACATTTCAAGAATCGACCATCTTAAAGGTTTTTGCAAGCATCTCAAAAGTTAAAAAATGTCCAACAATCCCAAATTTACTTTTACTCTTGCTGAAACAAAAAAGGGTGAAGTTTCAAACTTAGGTGCCCTTATTTTCCATTAGAGCCCCACTTAATGGTTTCATCTTGAGACTATGCTTCTTCTTTATCCAATCACCTTGTCATTACATGTTTGAATTTTCCACAAATGTTTTAGTATAACTTTCTAGATAGAAGAAGAACAAACAAAAACTTTTCTACAAGATCTCTCTTATCACTAGCTCTGCTATGAGTTCATCTGTCAACATTTCTTCAATCTCCTTACCTATAACTTCATCAATGTCATCTTTCAAGTTAGGCCACTGCAACTCCTTCTCCTTTGTACCTCTACTTGGTTTCATGTATTTTTCAGTGACGATCTCGCCTAGAGTTTCTTGTATCCTGTCTATATCCCATTTTGGGCAGACCTTTGTGGGATGCAGATCTGTGAACTGTTCGAAAATTTCGAGAATCTCACTGTTGATCCTATCAAAAAGTAACTTCCTTTCCAACCGGGTTGACGTTTTCAGACAAGAATACTTCTTCTCAAGATCCTCAAACAAGGATGGATCTAAAGGTGATTCAGAGGAGTACCATGTCGCCATGAAGCTTTTCGGGTTCAAGTCATTGAAGCTCGAGTTTGCTAAGACATCAGCTAAGTATAAAGACTTCCAGTCTTCTCCTGGGTCTTGGATGATCAACGTCTCATTTGTTACTATAGATGATTCCTCTTGATCTGCCTCTTCATTGCTTGGAACGAACTTGTTGCGAGTAGCAGACTCAATTCTGAGAAGCTGAAGTTGCATTCTGAGCCCTGAAAATGTAGAGAGAGCCTTAAACATTTTTTCAGTTCTTGAAACATTTTCAGTGTTTTCCTTATCAGCTGAAGCAAAATAGTATGCCAAAAAGCCATTTTATGAATTTGAAAGAATCAAAAGAACCACCAATAAGATATGATTGAGATACCTTGGAGATCTGCACTAAGACTCTCAAAGCACTCAGAACTAGATGGAAACTCATCATGAAAAGAAGTTGGTATGATTGAAACTGGACTTGGTTGATCTCCTTCCTTGGCACTTTCAAGAGAGTGTAGTTGGGAGCTAGAAGACTGATCAAAATCTCCGGTTGGAATGCCCGAGATACCCTGGAACATCATCAAAAGATTAGAAAATCTATGATAAACCTGTATTCATGAGGCTATGAAAAACAGAACCAATGATGTTGTAACATCATTTCTCACTTACAAGGTTTGTTAACGAGGTGACTGCCAAGGACATGGTAGTCTTGGCTTCCTCAGAGTCTGAACCATTTTCAGTGTCTGAATCTGCATGAACTGATAAGCTGCTCTGTGCTTTTAGAGACGGAAGCTTCTCATTAGATAGCTCAACATCCCTGTAAAGAACTTTACTTGAACTTGGTTTGTTGATCTCTGATGAGCAATTATCTGACAAATGAGAATCAATACTAACTGGCATGGAATTGTAAAGCTCCCTGTTGTAAGAAGAACTCCGCTTCACTATTCCATCTCGAGTGGTCAACTTCTTAGGAAGCACAATCGTGTAACCACAAGTCCTGTCCTGATCCATGATTGTTCTGGATTTTAAAAGATCTTTTTTATCAGTACTTCTCCAACCGTATCTACTGCTAATTCCAATGGGCTCTAGCAACTCAGGCTGTCCAACATTGCTCTCAAGTCTTTTACTGAGACCCTCTTTACCATCATGACTTGCTTTTCTCACCTCTCTATCTGAAGTTGCAAGCATTTCAGCAAGTGTGTTGCTTCTTCTAATTTCTATCTCTTGCTCAGACTTGTAAGATAGATTCCACCTGTCAGACAGTCTCTTCATGGCTTCCTTACTTGCAGATGAGTCAGATGACCTGAAAGGCGGAGATCGATGGTGATTCTTGCGGTTAAAGTCAGTTCTTGCTCTTGAAATCACTGATATTAACTTTGAAGAATCACTCCCAGATGAGCTTTCATCCCCTGCATAACCTATGAACCTTGAAATCTCAAAGTTCATGGCACTATCACTGCCACAACTTGCTTTCATTTGCCTAGATACTATTCTGGCAATCTCTCTGGAATCTTCATTAGCTTTCAAACTGCCAAATGCTTTAGATTCCTGGTTCCTCTGTGATGGAAGAGTTCTACTAGTAGTCTGTGGCTTCCCAAGATTAGGTTTCAGAACAACAATCTCGGTCAGTTTCAAACCACTTCTCTTTTTCAGCTGCTTCCTTGATGACAGATCAACAGTATCGTCACACCTAGTATTAGAATGGCTAGGATTAGCACCACCACCATGCCATTGAGATGACTTGTGACTCTTCCCTAACAACTCTCTGTCCAACTTCAAAGTTGTAGCTTGACTGGAGTGTGGTTTGGGATCTACGCTTTGAAAACCAGGAAACTGGTTTGTGAATAATGAATCAGGATGCTGAATAAAGTTCAACAAGAGGTCCTTGTTAGAGTCCAGAGCTTCAAGAGTCTCACTGAACTCTTTAGAATAATGCAGTTTCTCATCAGCTGATAAACGCTTAGCCTCCATGAACTTGTGGCGTAGAAATACCATCTCTGCCTCACTCAGATTAGCATCCACCCTCCTTTGATACAAACATCTATTATTATTGCTCTTCTCAGTTTCCGTATCCAAAACTTCAAACACATCTTTGAATTTCTGCTCTTCCATAGAAGAACCCCTCCTTAGATCACCATATGCTTTCTTCCCACAAGCTTTTTCAGATATTATTATCGGTCTGCGTTGTTGATTCTCCACAGACTTGGCTTGCTTGTGAGAAGAACTCTGAGGAGGTAGTCCATCAAGACCCATCAATCTCGCTATAATGCTGGGAGAAGAGCTCCTTTTAGATCTATTTTGCATTGACATTTCTTGTGTTAACAAACTACAAAACACCAACGTCAAGTGATCAATACATGGTGTTTAATGCGCAGGCATGTCTAATATGATCATTACCTTTGAAGAGAAAGCTTACCTAAAGCGTCAAAAGTGGCAAGAGTTTGAAATTCAGGAGATTCCCTTAGAGACTAGTGCTTCTGGAAATGAATTAAACAATCAGATTTTTCTTAGCAACAAAATGGTGAGGAGTAGCATAATAAAGAAAATGTTAGGAGCAACTGTTACTTGTAAATTTAGGTATCATAAACCTGTTGAAATTAAAAAGTAACAAAGAAGCAAAGCCAATCATAATCACTACCAAACAAACAAGGACACATGAGAATTTTTCTTCAACAGAAACAATATCACGAATTTTCTACTAACAGTTTTATCTGTTGTTTTACTCAAGATGCAAAACTAGATTGATGTATGTTTTTTCCACCAGAATTAAAGCTTGTTAAAATAGTAATTTGAGTTTTTAAACCAAAAAAGAAGAAGGTTAAAGTACACTTTTAATCAATTAAGCCATTGATAATGAGCTACATTACTCAATACTCAGTATTTCAAATCCTCGAACAGCCCAAGATAGAAATTATCAGAAGATAAAACTTTTTTTATTGGTGAGAAAATTCAAGAAAACAATATTTAATTTTGACATTGAAACCCAAATTAGAGTAATGTGCAGCAATTCTATCAAATTTCTTCTTTTTTTTTTTAGCGTTTTCTCGGAAGCCAAAAATGGAGAAAACAAAAAAGGAAACGGAAGAGAGATGATAAAATTCTAACCTTGAAGAAGTGGAAACAAATCGGTGGCCGTGAAATTAGATTGGTGACACGAAAATGCGTTCATGTTTTCATTCCACTCATAATTAGAATCTCCAGGGAAAACATTTCTGAGGTAATTTGAAATCTGTAGATAAGATAAATGAAGAGGCTAATCTAGATTGGGAAATTTGCTGGCGCACTTGAAAAATCAAAATGACATTTTCTCAGAAATCATGGAGTCGATGAAAATGGTGGTGATTCTCTTGAGTTACACAGCTCACAGAAATGAATCGAAGAGAGAAGAAAGCTATAGAGCAAGAAGACGACTTCAGCGTCGGAGAGTGAAGAGTTCCCCTCGTGTGATTTTGAAAGTTCAAAACTTCAAATTAAATATATTTTAAAAAGATAATAACAAGTGTCAGGGAAAATAAATAAATCAAAATAGTCAACGAATTTTAAAAATCAACATAATTTATAAAAATATGTTAATCTATAGATTAGAAACTGCTTTACTTTAAAATTCGCAATTCCATTTTAATGTTAATTTAATTCCCTGTGGTTATGATGAACATATGACAACAAAATTTGAACTTATAACAAGTTGTACGATTCTTTATCATTTTACAATGACAAAACGACATAAATGTGACTGTATAAAATTAACTTTGGACTTTTGAAAATTTTCTCTCTTTCCACAGCATCTAAAACCTTAAGCAATCACATAAATATTCATTGCGTCTGCAACTTGTCAACACTCGCCATGAATCTCCAACTACGAAGACAAAATAACTTGTTAACATTCAAAGAAGAACAAAGCAAGCCCAATTTCTCAAAACCAAACTAATCAATGCTCTTAAACCTAAAGAATCATCAAGAACTATGCAAAGAGTAGACACTAGTAACATGAGAATGATAAACACTTGCAAGAGATTCAAGTTTCCCAATAATGAGATTCAAGATTCAAACAACACACCATCTTAGTAAACAATTCATCCTCAAACTACCAACTACAACCATCTAAACAAAAAACCAACAAAATCACATTCAACCATTACCAACCATTTTGTAAATCCAAATCCTCATTCCCTCATCTTTGATCCAGTCATCTCTCGCTGCGCCTTCTCCGCAAACAGCTTCGTAGCAACCATATTATCCATAAAATACTCTCTGTAAGGATGATTCTTAGGTACAAGTCTCCTAAACTTCTCAAACTGTTTCTCAGCTTCATCTTTCTTCTTCAACACTGTGTATATAATCCCTTGACACAAATACGGCCTGAAATCTCTCGGTTCTTCCTTCACAAGCTCTTCATAAAGCTTCAACGCTTCGTTATGCTTCCCTTCGATTACCCTAATCTGCGCAACTAGTAGCTTAAAATCCCTCAAATCCTTAAGATTCTTCTTCTTCTTGCACTTCACCATTGCTTCCTCAATTCTCTTCTCCACAGCATTCAAATCACTACCTGAATCAGAATAAGCCATAACTAGGCCGTGATAAGCTTCAACACGAAGCGGATCTTTAGCTAGAATCTCTTCAAATCCGGTTTTAGCAGCCTCTAAATCTCCACTGTAACTAAATATATTAGCTTTCAGAATCGGCCATTCTTTCTCTTCTGGTTCTAATTCAATCAACCTATCGATCAATTCTATAGCTTCTAGAAGCTTCCTAGATTTGATCCTTACCTCCATCAAAGATCTTAGAGCTTCAACATCATCAGGGTGAGAATATAGATACTCTTCAAGCGATCTCTCTTCTTCTTCCAACGGAACGTCTCCGTTTCTCTGTTTAAGAGATTCCACTGATGCCCTCGCTGTGACAGGAGCTGCAATCGCCGGAGGAGATTTGAGCTGGAGATTCACTAAGAACAGCGCCGCTGCAGCGGTGAAAGTGATGCATGTGGATTTGAGGAGACGAGAAGGGAGAGATTTCAAAGGCTCTTGGGATTTCGATGACGAGGCTTTGATGGAAGCACATTTGAAGGATGAAGTTGATCGAGGTAAGGATCTGAAAGAGAAGGATGAAGGATTTTTTGGAAACGATGAAGAGAAGTGAGTGAAGGAGATGTGATTTGGTTGTTGATGAAGCTGTAACTTCCCTAGAGAGTCCATGACTGCACAGAGATAACCCCTAAAAACCCTACAGTGAGTGAGATTGAGGAAGATGAAGATCAATCGATGGCTTCTTCGACTTCGATTATGGTGTCAGTACGGCGCCGTTTTGTCCCACAATTTGGGCCCTTATAGGCCCAAAACTAAAGATTTGTGTTTTTTTTTCCGATAGTTAAATTGGCCATTTACGAACCACTATACGACTGTTGTTAGAATCTTTCATCTTCTTTTCAATTTGGTTTCCTAGAGATAACGCTATCAAAAGGCTTTGTCTACATAATTCAGTGTTGGAGTTGTTAGGTGAAGAACACTCTTAAATGACTCCGTGATGAAGTTATTCATTTTCATTGCTCAAAACATTCCCAATAGGCAAATAAGTTACTGTGAAATTCTAAAACTACATTATTATAAGAACCAACAATAACTGTGGAATGATTTCACAATGAGAAATTCCAAGATTTCACTCAAACATAACCTTAAGAGAAAGGAGATAAGAGAGACAGAAAGTGCTGATTCTTCCATGACGAAGAAGAAGAAGAAGAATCCTACCACAGAGAGTGACGATAGATAGACCAAAAAAGTCAAAACAGAGCTGATTGTTGAGAAGCATCCACCAACCATTGGACTACTTGTACTCAAATGATGGCACTGGAGGCGCATCAAAACTCTCCAACACCTCTGTTTTACTTTCGCTACCAGGTTTCACCTCCTCATTTTTCTTACCGAAAAGCCCTCCAAACCATGACGACGATGATGATGAAGCTGCGTTCTGGTTTTGAACCTCTGGCATCATCTGTGCTTGATTCTGCTGCATCTGCCCCATCTGCACTTGATTCTGCATCTGCCCCATCTGCATCCCAGGCATTCCAGGTATCCCATGCATTCCAGGCGATCCAGGGAAAGGCTCCTCGATCATAACATTAGGAGGCTGAGCCAATAACTTGTTCAACATAATCCCAGCTCCTTCAATCATAGCAAGCAAAACCCCACCAAAAACAGCTGATCTCGAAGCTGCACCAAACCCTTGCCTCATCGACAAAAACCCACCAGTAGCAGCACCAGCAATGATAGAGTTCCAAGGATCCTCCTTCTGCCTTAAGTAAACCATAGAGCAGTCGAATGTAGAGAATAAACCACCCCATACAGCAAAACTACCTCCCACACGAGGAGCATTCATACTCACAGCTTGTGTTCCTCCAACGAAACGACTACCTACAGGGGAATTGTATGTCCCTTTAATGAAATGAAACGCAGATCCTCCCACAGCTCCCATACCAAAAGCACCACCGATATCATCAAGGATACGGTCAGGGCAAGGTTCTCGTGATGCCTCTGGTGTTCCCATCACTTCAACGCTTATTTACCCTCGATAGATAAGATGCCTCAGGCAATGATTCTATCAACCTGCAAGTATAGAGAAATTATTCATTAATTTCATTGTTTGAGTGAAAAAAACAATCAATCATCGTCGATTCTGAAATTAGGGTTTCGAAGTCACTGCGATCAACAAATTAGATCCCTGACTGATTCTAAAAAAACTGACTAGATTGAGATTAGAGGTTTCTAGAATTGAACAGAGACGATTAGGGTTTATCAAGCTTAGTGCTTTAAGATCGACAAACAAAGAAACTTAGAAAAAGGGAGAAACTTTGTGTATATAAACGAATCCAGGAGAAATGAGAAAGCAGTGTTGTTGGTATAAGAGGAAAATTAAAGAAGCATACCTGAGTATCTGAGGAATTAATCAGTCCGATGAGCGAGTTTTAGAGAGAACGCGAAGGAGGCGCGACGGAGAGAGAGGAAGAAGAAGAAGCAATGGCGTTAAGGTGTTTTTATTAGGGTTGGCTTGGTAACAAATTTTACAGCGGCCACACTTTATTTTTCCTTTTTTTTTTTTCTCTTTTTAACTTTTCCCTCAATTTGTTAATCTCACTTTTTTACTTTTGTTCACTTTTTTTCTCTCCTGGACTAACTTTTGTTAGCTTCGCGCGCCATTTATATTCATTTATTAATATTAATATAATTATAAAAATAACTTCACTAATAAAAGGATTAGTATATCTCGTTGTATAGGTTTTATTTATACTTTTCAAAATAAAATTTATCGATAACATATATATAATATTGCATTATATTTATCAAAAGTCTATTTCTAAAATATATTTTGAATTCATAAACTTTTTGGAGCTTAAATCACTTTATCCAAAAATATTATATAACTGATTATATATTAAACACTATTCAACCAATCCAACCATCAATAAAACCAGTTTCTAAATCTATATCTCTATTTAGATCTTCAATATCACATAGATATAGAATGACGAAACTCTAAAAATGATTCAAAAGTTTTAGACAAAAATTCAATGCTTAATTACACTTCTTTTTCAAAAATTGAGTTAGATATTTTAAATATTGATCTATATATTGATAAACATCTGATATATTTTCAAAATATACATATTCTATTTCTCTCTCGTTCTCTATTTTTTCATGTACACGATAAAACTGAACCATGCACCATGTTACATAGATCACCAACAACATTGAACTCTTTCCATAAACACTTTATATATTTCTAAGTTCCACTTGTACTATCTTTATTTATCTCGTTTTTACAAAATACTGAACCATAGATAATGTGCTCGCTGGTTTTAAACATAATATTTATTATCTTTATCATATTTTTCTTTTCTCCGTCCATATTTAATGTATGGTCAATGACTTAACACTGTAAAAGTTTAATGACTTAACTCAATTTTCCTTTCAAAAATTAGTTTGATCATAGACATAAAAAAAAAGATTGTTTTGAACATGTTAACGTTTTAGGATAACACAACATATGTCTCATAATATGCATTATTATACGGCCAAAGTTTTGGAGTTTGTCATTCAAGCTTCTAAAGCTTATGTGAATTTTCCACTATTGAATGAATCATCGTTGGCTAGAACAAAGATTTATGATAATCAAAATAAGTTTTGTTGTTTTCATATAACCTATTTACATTAAATATTTGGTTCTAATTATAAAATAAAAATGTCAAATTAAGAAAATATTTTAGATTATAGACAGTTCTTTGAATTAATCCTTATTAATTATTTTAAACTATAAATTAAAAGACTTCTGAAATAACGTATACACAATTTAATATATTATTTATAAACATGAAGTTCTTTAATTTGAGTTCATAACTCATACTAACAATTATTAATACTTTGATATTTATTAAAATAGTTTTATAGACTATATTAATACAAAATTTAATTTATTATTTATAAGCATGGGATTTTTTTGTTTAAATTCAATAACAACTTTTGATATTTTGATTTGTTTTTAATAATTTTCTAAACCATATGAATAAATCTAATAAAAGTAAGATTATTAAATTAGAGTGTTTTTGATCATTTTCTAAATAAAGGATTTTTCAAATTCTTTTAAAAATTATTATATTAAAGAATGTTAATTGTTATGAGAGTTAAAATGTTTGTGAGGTGATTAAAGAAATATGTAATGAGTTGAGTGATAATGATGTGTCATTTTTTTAGCATAGGTGAATGCTGAGGTGTTCTCACCAAAAGAGAGCAAAATATTTCTTTATATATATAGATAATCAATGAATGAATATAAGTGTCGAAACTATGTTTCAAAATTTTCAAAAACTCTAAACAACTGTTTTCAACAATTTCAAAAACTTTTCTTCGATGTTATGATGCGCATTTTGATTTTACTACAAATGTTTGGATTTACACACTTGTTGAAAACACTTTTTGTTTTTGTGAAAACATACTGAGATTCATATTTGATATCACAAACAAAGAAAACTTTGGATATCAAGTATATAAATTTTTTATCAAACAAAAAAAAAGAGTTTTCAACTAATGGTTCTTTATGATACTAACAAGACAAGAGAAAATGCTTAAATGAATTTAACTGTGCAATTCTGCTTATATGTATATGAACAAAACCTTCTCTATGCCCAATTTATTTTATTATTATTATCACTTTTTTTGTTTATGTTTTAGCTTTATATATATTGGATTTTCAAAAAAGTTATCTAGAACAAGTAGTGTCTTTTTCTTCCTCTTCCTGAGATAATCCACAGCCGCAATAGCATGAAGAGTCTTGCTTAAAGCCTTAGAATCTTCCTCAACTTTAGAATCTTCCTCAACTTGGTCTATAAGACCAATGGCTCGAGCCAGAACACCTTTGTGTTTTTCAAGAGCATTAATCTTGCGAATAATCTCAACATCTTAAAGAGTAAAAAATAGCAAAAGTACAAAAGCGCTTTTTAAAATCACCATCAGCAACATATCCAAATCTTCCATTTTGTTTAACAAAATGAGTAATATTATCAAGATTCATATTTGATATGATAAACCAGGAAAGATTTTGATATTAAATACATAATTTATGGTTCTTGATGAATATAATAAAATGGAAAGAAAATGTTTGAATCAAATAAGTGGTGTTTCACATGTTCAACTATGGTACAACTCACAATAATTTGTTATATGGTGAAAATCTTTTATGTCGAATGTCAATTATGATTTTATGGATTTAACAGTTTCAAATTGTTTTGTGAAAATTACTTTGTCTTGATGAAGATAACTATTTTTGACGACAAATATATATTCTAATAATTATGTTTAAAATCTTGTTGATATTTGCATCACACATGTGAAATAGATGTTGCACAAATAAAAAAGAAATATAGGGTGAGATGTCATTCAAACTTCGAAGTAAACAATTTATGGTAGAATAATTCAACGAAATTCTACATAATCATCTTATTAATGGTATAATAGTAAAAAAAAAAATCATCTTATAAATGGTAAAATAGTTAAACAAAATTTTACATAATTAACTAAATAAAACTAATTGAAAAATCCAGCATCATAAATTTACAAAAACATCTATAGATATTTTTACTAACATTAAATATTATAAATAATTTAAAAATTCATGAATCTCCGCTCAGTCAAAGAAGCATAAACTAATCTAATAAATATATAAAAACCTATAAAATTCTTTACAAAATCTGAAAATCTAAAGCTAATGGCTGCAATTGGATTATTTTAGATTCAATTAAACCCCTTTTGTGTTTCCATTTTGGTTTACTCAACCTCCAATTTTGTCAAATAAATCATATTAATCAATTTTGGTCAATAACCTTCAGTAACGCTGACTCCAAATTCTTTCGAAAATGATTGTATTGCCCACAATGTTTCATGTTTGTAAGAATATAGCGAGAAAGTAGAATTTGCAATTCAACGAATTCATTTTGTTTCCATTTTCATGTTACATCTATAAACTTACAGAAAATTAGGACATACATCAGCCAAAAATACATTTTTTTTCTTCGTCTCAAGGATTAACGAAATAACCCCAGAATCAGCCAAAATACACATATCGAGCTTAATAATTCGATGCTTTTTTATATATAACTTTTGAAATTAGGAGAAAGTGAGCGCTTTTGAATAATTCGAAATTGGAACCAGCAAGGCCCCACATTTCTTTTCCTCCGTGTATTCCAATAGGTCAGATTCTCAACGGTTACTCTTTTTTTTTTCAAATTTCAGAAAAAAGGTTACATCTTTAGATCTCATAGATCCCTAAAAAAATTTCGTGTTCGAATCAGATTTCTCTTTGTACAAGCTCCACCGCAAGAGATTCTTCTGTGTTTCTGTAAGTGAATCAATTTTTTCTTCTCCTAGTTAGCTAAGAAAGTAGAAATGTTGAACCTTTGGAATCTCTAGCTCTGTTAGCTTCTCAATTGATTAGGGTATGAATTTAATCTCCTCATTTCTCACTTAATCTGGAGTTTGATTTTTGAATTGTATATGATTGATTCTCAGAAATCGAAGATCAGTGATGTCGTTTACGCCAGATGTGTCAAGGAAAAGTGGAGTAGGAGTGATCCCATCTCCTGCGCCATTCTTCACTCCTCGTCCCGAGAGAAGAAGAACTGATTCTTTCTCTAACCGTCTCGAAAGAGATAAAGAAGTCAATGTTCAAGTGATTCTTCGATGCAGACCATTAAGTGAGGAGGAGCAGAAATCAAACGTCCCTAGTGTGATCTCTTGTAACGAACAGAAAAAAGAAGTCAATGTTCTTCACAGTCTTGCTAATAAGCAAGTGGACCGTGTTTTCAATTTCGACAAGGTTCTTCTCTTTTCTCCTTGATTCATTTTGTATCGAAAGATTGGTTCTTTATGGTCTCTGATTGTTTTTTAATAGGTTTTTGGTCCTAAGTCACAACAAAGGTCTATATATGACCAAGCTATTGCACCTATTGTTCATGAAGTCTTGGAAGGTTTTAGCTGCACTGTGTTTGCTTATGGACAAACAGGAACTGGGAAGACTTACACAATGGAAGGTGGGATGCGGAAAAAGGTATAAAATTTGGTTAACTCTTTCTGTTTCTGCTAGTCATTTTGATGAAAAGCTGTTTCCTTTTTTAGTCTTTTTGATTCAATGTTTCTGTTGTAGGGAGGTGATTTACCAGCGGAGGCAGGGGTGATTCCAAGAGCTGTTCGACATATTTTCGATACTCTCGAGGCCCAAAACGCTGATTACAGTATGAAAGTTACGTTCTTGGAGCTATACAATGAAGAAGTTACAGACTTGTTAGCTCAAGATGACTCTTCAAGATCATCTTCTGAGGATAATAATAATAATAAGCAGAAGAAGCCTGTTTCTTTGATGGAGGATGGGAAAGGTTGTGTGGTTTTAAGAGGTCTTGAAGAAGAAGTTGTGTATAGTGCTAACGATATATATGCTCTTCTTGAACGAGGCTCATCTAAAAGGCGCACTGCTGATACTTTGTTGAATAAGCGAAGCAGTCGTTCTCATTCGGTGTTTACGATCACAGTACACATCAAGGAAGAGTCTTTGGGTGGTGATGAAGAGCTAATCAAATGTGGCAAGCTTAACCTTGTGGATCTAGCAGGTTCCGAGAATATTTTACGGTCTGGAGCTAGGGATGGCCGTGCAAGAGAAGCAGGAGAGATTAACAAGAGCTTGCTTACATTAGGCCGTGTGATTAATGCGCTTGTTGAACATTCTTCCCATATACCTTACAGGTACTTGCTCAATAAAGGAAGAGTCTTATATATACTATTAAATAAGCTATAGTTAATTAGTTATGATTGTGGATTGTATACCTTACATGTACTTGCCTTGTCCTAGAATTGTATATGAGTCTGTTTTGATAGTAATTGTGTGTCTTTGCAGGGATAGTAAGCTGACAAGGCTTTTACGGGACTCTCTAGGAGGAAAGACAAAAACTTGTATCATTGCTACAATCTCTCCATCAGCTCATTCCCTTGAAGAAACATTTAGTACTTTGGACTACGCCTATCGTGCCAAGAACATCAAGAACAAACCCGAGGTTTTGTTTACGCTACCATATCTCATTTTTATATATCAATGTAGCATTTAGTTTTATCCTTGAAACCAAACGTGTCTCTGCAGGCAAACCAGAAATTATCCAAGGCTGTGTTGCTCAAAGACCTTTACTTGGAACTTGAGAGAATGAAAGAAGGTCTACACATAAAATTCTGTTTATTTTCTTGTGTGTATCATCAAATGAGCTAGTCGATTAGTTATAACTTATAACTGTTGTACATTCGATGCAGATGTAAAAGCGGCAAGGGACAGAAATGGTATTTACGTCGCACAAGAAAGACATGCACAAGAAGAAGCTGAAAAGAAGGTAGGTTCAAAGGACGAAGCTTTAAGTCTGTATTCATTTCATGCTTGGTTTAATGATTATTTTGTTTCAGGCAAGAATCGAGAGGATAGAACAGTTGGAGAATGATTTAAATCTCAGTGAAAGTGTATGTATACCTCACCTTTTCTCTTTCCAGCTGTTACAAACTAAACTAAGTTTCTCCCTTTTGGAATTTAAGTGGCTTCTCGTATGTATGCAGGAAGTTTCCAAGTTCCGTGACCTTTACATGACTGAGAAAGAGAAGTTACTTGACGTAGAAAGCGACCTTAAGGACTGCAAGGTGACAAAAACTTCTGTGATTTTCTTTATAGATTATTCATGGTTTCAATGATAGTTTTCTTGAATTTTCAAACATTCATGATCAATCCAGATAAACCTAGATAAGAGTAACAAGGAGTTGCTAGATCTCAGTGAGAGTTATATCCAAGTTACCTCAGAATTAACAGATAGGGAAGTCATCATCTCAAGAATGAAAGCTTCAGGTAACAAAACAAGTCCTAGCTCATGATCATTCCCCTTTCTTGGGTTTATTGCTTGCTTCGTTTTACTCATTTATATTTCTTGGACAGAAACTTCTTTGATCGACCGCGCAAAGGGGTTACGTTCTGATTTGCAACATGCATCAGACGATATAAGTTTGTTGTTCACAAGATTAGGTACTTCTTTTTTTCCTTGATGTCTAGGGCTGAATACAAGAGATCTGTCAAGTGCTGATTTTTACTTGTTTTCTGCAGACCAAAAGGACAAGCTGGAATCAGATAACCAAAGCATGCTTTTGAAATTTGGTTCACAGCTTGATCAAAACCTTAAAGATTTGCACAGAACAGTTCTTGGCTCAGTCTCTCAGCAACAACAACAACTAAGAACTATGGAAGAACATACCCACTCGTTTCTTGCTCATAAATATGATGTAAGAAAAAAAAACTATATCATGTCATTTCACTTTCTTGCTTTAGACCATTTGATCATTGATTGATTATACTTATGCAGGCAACACGAGATCTGGAACTAAGAATTGGGAAAACAGCAGATACTTATACTTCAGGAATGTCAGCCTTAAAGGAACTCTCTGAGATGCTACAAACGAAAGCCTCCTCTGATCTGGAGAAGATGAATTCCTCTATTGTATCACAAATAGAGGCTGTTGAGCAAGTATGAACAATAATATCTTTAAGTGTAATAATTACTTCGTTTAGGTAATAATAATTCAAGTGTCTTTTTCTTCTCAGTTTCTCACTACATCAGCAAAAGAGGCTTCTGAAGTCGCCCAGGACATCCAGAATTCACTTAATGATCAGAAGAAGCTCTTAGCTCTTGCTGCAAGACAACAAGAACAGGTGTTGTAAAATAATCCATTATGCTAGTTTCATGTTAGTTTAATTATGAAAAATTAAAACTCTATTTTTTCAACTTATACAGGGACTGATCAGAAGCATGAGATCTGCACAAGAAATTTCCAACGTGACTTCAACCATTTTCAGTAACATCTACAACCAAGCACATGGCGTGGTGGAAGCCATTAGAGCAAGCCAAGCAGAGAAATCAAGAAAGCTTGCTGATTTTGAAATGAAGTTTAAGGTAAAACTCTTTAAAGACTTCAATTAGATATGTTCTCAGAGGTTTCACACCAAACTCATCATCTTTACTAAAAAAAACAGGAAGAGGCTGAAAGAGAGGAGAAACAAGCCTTAAATGAGATCAGTCTGATATTGTCAAAGTTAACTTCAAAGAAAACTGAAATGGTGAGTCTTTAAACCATTATATAACCCCAGTATGCCTTAACTCTTCATTAGTTGAATCACACTGGATGCTTTATATGTTTCTAGGTCTCTGATGTATCAGACAAAATCCGGGAACATGACATACAGGAAGAGAAGAGACTGGAAGACCAAATGTCTTGTATGCAGCAAGTCTCGATTGGCGCAAAGGAGAAACTGTGTGACTACCTAAAGGAAGCGAAAACCCACTTCATGGAAAACACAATCACTTCAGCTGAGTCTATCACAGTCATGGAAAATTACCTTGAAGATTGGTACAAATCTCCCTCACTGCTGAGTCTATCACAGTTATCTTGAAGTTTTACATTCTTTGTTCTCATACAAACATTGTTTTGAATTGCAGCTTGGGAAGGGCCAATGAGTCTAAAAAACTGTGGGAGACCACTGAAACAGACATAAAGAACCTTAACATGAAGTATCAACAAGAACTTATTGTCACAATGAGGTAAGTTTGTTTTTTCAGTATGTATCCATGCTTTCTCGCTATATTTCTTCCTCATCATTTTCATTGAATAAGATATCTATGTATAGGGACTTGGCAAAAGGAAATGAGAGAGTGCATGATGAATTTGCATCTGCATTTTCCTCAATGGATGCTAACTTTGTTTCTAGGACTAATGAACTTCACGCAGCTGCTAATGGTAATCACACTAAATTCTTGTTCCTTCTCTACTCAAGAAAACGTCCTAATCTTTGGTTTTTACAGACTCGTTGATGCGAGACCGCGAGAACAAAGAAACAACAGATGCCATAGTTGAGACTTGCATGAAACAGGTTGTGTTATTGCAAGAGAATCATGGACAAGCTATATCAAATGTTAGAAACAAAGCTGAACAGTCTCTCATAAAAGACTATCAGGTACTGAAGCAATCATAACAAATTCTGTAGTATGATCTTAACATATATGTGTATATGTAACAGTAAAGCTTTTGATACAATGACTAGGTTGATCAGCACAAGAACAAGACGCCAAAGAAACATGAGATAAATGTGCCAAGCTTGGAGTCGATTGAGGAGATGAAGACATTGTTTTCGCAGAATATTCTCAGTGAAGATAACACAAGTTTGGAGAAGATATCATCAACAAAGGAGGGACAGGACGAGACTAACAACAGAACCCCATTATTGGTAGTAAACATATGACTTATTAGACCAAAAAAAAAGGAAAGCTTCTAGCTTTGGCAATTAAGTTCGTTAACTGGATGAGTGTAGAAGATGTAAAGGTTGTTGTTATATGTACTCAAGCTGTAGCGTTTATGAAAACTTCAATCGACTCAAGATCTTTATGAATTTTTGAATTGCAAAACTCTCTATCTTTCTTGTTTTTTTTTAAATAATTCTCTTTTGATTTGTTCACTCTCTTATTCGTAATTAAGAACAGATATCAACAAGAACACAAAGTAATTTACCAAGTTCGAACCGGAAGTGACTAGCTCAAGCTCTGTTTCTCTCTGTTTTCACTTCAGCAAGCTTCAACACACCCAAAACGACTTTGTTTTGAGTAAAAACAATAACCAGCTTCAATTGAACCTAAACCGGCTCCAGTTCTTGGTTCATTTAATTAGCCTCCAAACCGGAACTTTCTTATTAAGTCAGAAGCTTTTGATATGACATTGACATGGATTATTTGGTTTATATAGTTTATGCATATTGCGGTTCAATCGGCTAATTTTTTTTCATTTGGATCGACACAATGTAACAAAGAAAAAGAGAGTGAGAAGAAAAAGAACCCAAGACTTTGCATTTGCTTCTACAAGAAAACATAATTTGTAAAGTCAAAAATAAGCACATGTATCTCCAATTCACTACTTTTTGCTTTGACTTTCTTCTCATCGGCCAAATACTATTGATGTCGTCACGAATCCGTCATTGATGACGGACTTCAATAATAAACATATATATATAAAGAATATTCCATCGGACTGTCTCTTGGACTCTTACCATCATCTAGATGGGAACACAATGTATGCAAGGCTTTTAGTTGGTCTCCACTGCATTTGTTTGAACAAACATCATTTTCTCTTCAAAAATATTGATGATTGTATTTATTTAAATACTTACTAGAGTTAATTTTGCATTCAAACATCATACATTTATTTAAATACTAGCTTTTGAAGATCTAATGTTCTTTATATTATTTTCCTTTTTTTACAAGAAAATGTGAAGGCTTACCAAAAAATAAGAAATTGCTTAGTTAGAGTTTTTCTTTGAGCCATTGGATAATATATGACGGCTGAATTTTCCCAAGATTATGTCTCTATTCGGTTTGAAATTCTTGATTAAACAAATCAGATGACTAAGATACAATTTAAACTTTTTATCAAAAGAAAAATAAATACAATTTGATGTATATCTAATATATATGGATGGTTAGGTGTTGATATTAAATAAAACGACCGTGGCAAGTCCATAAGAAACCAAGTTGCTGGATTTATATTTTGTTGTGTACATTTGTTGACTCTACTACTTTTGTTATTTTAAGATTAGAGAAGTTTCTAAGAACTATGATGTGTGATATTGCATTTTCAAAAAAGACGATATTACCCATTGTTATTCAACAAAGCGTGGTCTAATGGCGTACACCGGTCGAAGGGCGATATTGAAACTGTCAATTAGTCAAACAATCAGTGCTACTTGTTTTTAGAATATTAGTTTAGACGACTTCTTTTGGTCAAATTATAAAAAAGTCAAATTTTAGGTATTGCTCTTATAAATATTCATTACTCCAAGTTCTCAAACTTCATTACAAACTCTCTCAATTCAGGTTTCTTTTTTTAACAAACAAACCTTTACTCTTTTCTTTTTGTGTAACCCTTAAACCATAATCTACTTTGCCTTCTTCATCCTCAAAATCTTACAAAACCAACAAACAAACAAAAACTATGAAGAGAGAAAGATCTGATTACGAAGAATCCATCAAGAATCTAGACATTGTTAAATGTCTAATGATACTATCACAAACCTCCATGGTCAAACAGATTGGTGTGAACCAATATACCGAGAGCCATACAACTAACCGGTTTGAATGCAAAACGTGTAACCGGAGGTTTTCTTCGTTTCAAGCTCTTGGTGGTCACCGGGCAAGCCATAAGAAGCCAAAGCTCACCGTTGAGCAAAGAGATGTTAAACATCTTAGCAACAATTACAAAGGAAATAATATGCACCAGTGTTCAATATGCAGTCAGAGTTTTGGGACTGGACAAGCTTTAGGTGGTCACATGAGACGACATAGGTCGAGCATGACGGTCGAGCCATCGCTCATCTCTCCGGTGATTCCTAGCATGCCGGTTTTGAAACGATGCAGTAGTAGCAAGAGGGTTTTGTCTTTGGATTTGAATCTAACTCCGTTAGAGAATGATCTTGAATATATTTTTGGGAAGAATTTTGTACCAAATATAGATATGAAGTTCGTTGTTTAGTTTTTTTCCTTTTTTTCAAACCATTTTAGGTTATTGAAATTCTTTTGTATTGTAACTCCCATTCTTTTAATTCTTCAAACGTTCTGTTCATTCTTGATTCTCAATGTCTAAGAAAAGTAAGCTGAATCATTTTCATTTCTGCAACGAGTACAACATTTTCATGAGTAATGAAAGGTGAAAGATGAACTATCGACTCAAAATGGTCTTGTATTGGGGGAAAAGAAAAATAAAATGGTACTTACAGAAAAAAAAAAGAAAAAAAAACTATCGATCGACTCAAATCATGAATCATGATGAAGTGATGATATGATAAATAGTATGCAAAAATATAGACGTGTCACTTGAAAAATAATGAAAGTTCCCTTAGGAAAACTACTATTTTCTACAAGTTTTCATTCCTTTGTTTTAACTGAAAACAACCTAATTGTATCAAATTTCCAAAACTATCATGTGTATTTCTCTACAAACGAGACCAAATTAAATGAAACCATATTACATCAAATATCAAATATAAATTATAAAAGAGGAATGTCAGATTATATACGCTAGAATTTTGTTATAACTGATCGACTCATTAGTATTTGGAGTGCGCTCTACAGAACAAAGAATTTAGATGATTATGGTATATACAAATTGTATCATAAGTAATTGATGATCGATGAGAACCCAAAATTTGCTTAAAAGACTGAATTTTTTTCTTAAAAGATATTGTATAGATTCATTACCAATATTAAATCACAACAAGTGAACTATATATTATTTAAGTAAACGATGGAAGAAAATTATGTACCTATCTATTTTCAAACTATGCAATTTATTTTCTAGCTCATAACTCATAAGTCATAAAAATAATAACTCACTAGTCAACAGCACGGAATCCGTTCATACATCCACTCGCCCGTAAATACGACCAATAATACAGAACATGCAATACGCAGCACTGTTAATAGTTGACCAAAAATTTTTTAGCACCGAAATAAAGTTGACTCTGACCCGAAGCGTCGTAAGTTTGCGTATTGAAGAAAGTCAAAGACTCTTGAGGTTTTCTATTTTGGAGCACGTAGTTAATTGCTAATTTTAGCGACTAATTAAAAAGAGTTTTAGTAACATGTGATAGCCACCATTTCTCACCGACCACTACCATTGACATTGTCCACATCTATACATAGTTTAATAAATATATTCATGCGAACAACTACAAATGTATAGAAGACAACATGTAATATATGCATGCACATCTTTAAACATGATCAATACTTTAATAATCTTGTTGAATATAGTTCGATGTATCGAGTTTTGATTCTGAAAATTTGAAGTATATACTCTCGCTATTTCATCAAATTTGGATGAGTCTGTCTCGATGTGGGCCATGTGGACACCTCTCCTTCCATAGCTCGTACACAACGATGTGCCATCCAAGAATAGAAGTGTCGTGTAATTCCAAGATTAATTGATCGCGGATTAGATTCATGATACTAATCAAATTAGTAATGTTTACAATCGTACAACCATATATAACATAGCCAAACATGGATACATCATGTCCATACGAGATGACATACTTGTTTTCTCAGCTATGCATAATGCATATTCACCACTCGCTCTATCAAATCCTGTTGGTTAGTTAATGGGCGAGTTATGTGTAGCCCTGGGCGTTCGGTACCAACGGTTCGGTTCGGGTTGGAACTTTAGAATTTCAGATTTTTTGGGTTGGAGAAAACTATTCCAAAATGAACCAAAATTAGAGTTTGGTTCAGTTTGGTTCGGAGGTCTCAAATTCGGTTCGGTACCGAATAAACCAAACTTTTTTGTTAAATCAACAATTTTTGTTTAAATGGGCCTACAAGGTTTTATAAACCCAAAACATGGATACATGCAGTGTTCAAAAAAGCGGGATAGGTGGCCACATTCGATTTTGTCAAAATTGGTTATATTAGACGGAGGGTTAAATTTGGTGGATTATATAATTATTAAACGGTTATTAGACGGATTAGGCGGTTATTAGATGAGTTAGACGGTCATTAAGCAGATTAGGCGAATTTAATAAATATATGCAAATATATTTTTTAGAAAATATTTATATAAAAATATTTAAAATTGAAAAAAAAAATTCTTATTTAAAATTTAAGAATATATTTTTATTCATCTTTTAAAAATTCTAAAACAAAAGATATGATTTTTTTTTTCTAAAATAAAAATAATTATGACTCATCATTTAAAAAAGAAAAATGGTAAATTTTAAATTCCAACTTAAAATAGTATTTAATATAAAAATATAAGTTCATCTACTTTATAATTTTATTATGTTATATTATAGTTTGTTAATATATAGTATGTATATAATTTTTCATTATAAAATTGTCTAAACCGCTTAAAATTATCTAGGCCCCGACTAAACGTTTTAGACGTTAAGTAGAGGGTCACTGCCTGCTTAGCGCCTAGCGCTTTCTTGAACCTTGGGTACATACCCAAACCAAATCAGAATATTGGTTTTCATTTTGACACACAGACACTCACGATTACAAAGACGGCGGCGGTGGCTTCTCAGTGCGTCGGTGAAATCTACAGCAACGAGAAAAATAATATAGAAGACGAGAGAAAGAATCAAGGTAATTTGGAAAATGATGATGATGAAAACAAACTAAACAGAAAAGTGAAGGTGAAAAATAGAACATGTCACAAGATGATAGAAAGAAAAAAGAAAAATGAGTGATGAAGTAGAAGAAGAAAAAGAATGAAGAAGAAGAAAAATGAAAAAGAAACGATGAGAATGGAGGTAATCTCGGAATGTAAAAAAAAAATTAGATTTAGAATTAATAAAATTTAGTTTGTATTCGATTTTCGGTTTAAATCCGAACCGAGCTATTTTTATTTTTCTACCGATCGATTTAATTCAGAAAACCGAACTAAAACCGAACCAGTCAAACTTCGGTTTGGTCTGGTTCAGCTGGTTCGGTTTGGAATTTTTGCCCAGACTAGTTTTGTGTGTGACCACTACATTTTCATATTTTAAGACAATACAGAAATTATTAGTATTGAGATTTTTATTATTATTTTATTCATGAATTGGTCGACCCTAGCTAGTAGCTACTGCTAAGGATGCATGAAACGCGTTGCCACATTAACGTCTATATGATAAACACTTATACTAGTATGTGGAATATTAACTAGTATTCGGAATATCCCAATGGTCAAATAATTAATTAATTCACAAAATAATAGTTTCATCTATATATAATTTGGGTCGGTGGTGGTGCTTTCCAAAATTGTAGGACACTAGTAAAGATGGAAACGAATCCTAACAAACCCGATGGTCCAAGTTCAGTTAACTATCTGCGTTAGAGATAGTAAGTGCATTAGTTATTTGTCTAAGTGGGGTTTTGAGTCATCAAAATAATTATATTATTTAGATCAATGTAATGGTTTTATATTAAGTATTAACTATACGCTTAGTATGATTCATATCACTATAATGCTTAATTAGGTTAGTAATAAGAGAGCTTAAATCATATTCTGCCTCGGCGTGAAGTACATGTATGCATGTCATTCTCGTGAATGAAGAAAAAACAGAAGATTATTTATGTCATTGCTTAGTTCATTAAGTCCATAATTGTTTTTCAACTGAAAAACACATATGTAAATTAGTCATCTCTTTGTTGCCATTGCTCGAACCTAGGACATGCAATTTCCTTATTTACAAACGTTACGCAGGTTCAACGAGTAGAGCTAGCAGCTCCGATATATATGCATACTTGGAATTTCTCACAACACTTGATATTGTTTTAGTTAGAATAGCTTTATGAAACTAGCTCCAGCTGCCCAACCCATATATCTTGCGATTGCTTCCAACCATAACCACACTCAATGGCAATCCAGGTCCTACCATAATCACACCAATTAATTAGTATGCTTTTAACAACTACTAAAAATAATAATTTAACATTATTATTATTCAAGGCTAAATGCTTTTCTAGTAGAAACTTCTGAGAAAAAAGTGAACTAACTAGACTCTTAAAAAAACCTATATTTTACCACGAAAAACTTGGATCAAGAATTGGATCATAATCAGTTAGAGTGAAAGCGATATTAATCACGTTTAACGAAGATTAAAGGGGCATAGTTAACTAGAAGAGTGGGTCAGTTGCCTGCCAAAGCTGGCCATATGAGAGCACTTTCTAGTGGTACCAACTTCCCTCTTCATACAATATTAAGATCCAAATCATTGGTCCCTATACTCTATCAAAATAAAACATTCATTAATTACATTTTTAAATCAAATGAGTTTTAATTACAAAAAGTGTTATATGCAGCCGTAAGTTTGCGATAGCATTTTAATAGCAGCGAAAAAGTAAACTAAATGGGAAATTAGAGTTTTTTTAAGAAAGATCAAAGCATTGGACTAAGCACTGAAAAAGTAAGACAGGACGAGAGAATCGCGAGTCTTATTTTCTATTGATTAATTATTTTAGCAATCTTGTGCTACGTTGTTTTAACAAAAACAACTAGTTTCACATCTTGGTTATTATGCTATTTTGCAGTTCTGTATACATTGTTGTATAATATATGATGAAAACAATTAAACATAAGTGTATATATATATATATATATATATATATATATATATATTTGGTAAACATAAGTATTACGTTTAAACTTAAAAACAAAAACAAATAGAAACAAATACTAGAACATTATTCTTTAAATTTTAGATTCTAAGTTCGATATTCACATCCACCTTAGTACCGTTCTAATTAAGAATTTTTTTCTGCAATATATTATCATCAATGGCATTTTTACACACATCTCATCATTAGTTTTCATTATTGTTTTCCTTTCTCCCTTTTATAAAATATAGATGGGACATGTGCATCTATTTGGGAACTTACCTTTTAGCAAGTGAGTTTAATTATTTGATCACTTGATTGTAGTCACTAATCACTAATCATATCGTTGCAACTCTAATTATTGGATTATATTTTCGCTCTTTAGCCTTTTTCTGATTTGTATTCTCCTTTTGTAGCCAACTCCACTTTACATTGTTCCATTCCATCCCAAACGCTCGTTGGTTTTTTCCGATAATTAATTAATTAACAAATTCTTCCAACCATATTTTAGCATTGTCAGGATTTTGCTGATATAACAAAATATAAACATATAGATTTAGTAGTGCTTTAAAATAAACTTTCAGATCTTGTAATTAGAAGTTGATATAATTAAGTATTCTCGGTTTATTAGTGGAAAACCACCAACTCCGGGTTCAAACTTCATCCAAGAGTTCTAAAACCCAAATTTTGTTTTCGTTTAAGATGATATAACTTATCAACGTTAATAGTGACGATAGGTGATTTTGTATTTGTCTCTCATTTTTTATTGTTCCCACACTCCCACTCACAAGTGTATTCGATCTATCGTTATGATGGCTTAGATAACAAGTAGAGCTTTGATTTTAAGCTTATGCTGCTACCATAAGGAGCTTCACTTGATTTCTACTATTGAAGAGGACAATTAGAAAAACTCGAAGCCTAATTGCCTCATTACCAAACAAGCTTACCGTCTTAGTGAAATGGATTATAACAAGAAGAAGTAAATAAAATTATGGCTGTGTAAAGTTCAAGCATGTGGTTCTTTCCTAATCTAAGCATAACTAAGTTCACTAAATAAACACTTACTATCTTATACTCTCTATTCTTGCCTGTCTAATTTAGGGCTTTACTATTCTTGTTCGGGTCTAAATATATATCTCGATGAGGGCGAAAACAACACATATTTTTCATTGTTACTCGGATCTAAAAATTTTATTTAAATTAAGATTATAGACGACACCTAGTAAAATAAAATTGTGATCACGGGTCAATATCTGCCTTAAATTGTAAAGCTGAGTAATCGCCAACTAAACTGATACTATTTGTCTTTTAATGAACTTCCCTTGTTTTAGTCCCTTTTCTTTCTCTTTCGACCACCTTGTTTTATTACTTAATGGCTCAAAATATGACTTTAACGACACATGCATGCATATAATCAAGAATTTAACTTTTATTAATAAGCTTATAGATCGAAAAAAATTTGTAGTCAAATATCATGTCTGTATGTTAAGGACAGCTAGATTAATTGTTCCCATCGGATAGGTTTCTTCGCATACAGTCAAAACTAATTCGTATATACACTCCAAAAGGAAAAAAAAGTACACGTTCCAATCTGTATATATAAATATAAAATTCTTAATCTTTACCTCCAAAAATGTCTAGTGAAAAGTAAACTAATAAAAATTTTAAGAGGTGATCATAATCATATCTAATTCTTTTGTTTAATGGAGGCACTGTGTATTATTGAATCCTCGTATTAATTTTTTTATTAGAATTACAAACAAATACCATTAATAATATATGAGAATGTTCAGGTTATTCTATATTTTCACCAATAAAACCATATGTTGATATTATTGAGATAGATACATACGATAAAGTGCAGCATAGTACACACAAATGTATCATTAATAATATATGAGAATATTCAAATCCTTCCATATCTTCACCGATTTAATTAATAAAAGTAAATGTTAATATATTATTGTGATATAAACGATAATCAAATTCTCGGAATCGAAAAATGGATAGTATGACGTATAGAATTTCAAGAGATCACATTACTTGTCGCTCGTGAGTCTACAATCCGACGTGCATGTTAGGTCGCCGGCATAATTATTTCAACTAATCTACTTAGACCCGTAGAAATAAGCCACAGTTTGCAAAATGTTAAAATCTCTTAATAGTTTAATCCAAAGGGGGTAATATATATAAGTGATAAAAGTTATGCACATTGGAAGCTTCTTCGCCTAGTCAACCATCTAAAATTCCGAAAGTACACATAGCCTAATAAGTTAATTAGCATTATACGAGAGATTAACTAGTTGTTAATACATCGGGAACATGAATCTTCATCTCTCCTTGTAATATATGGATCTATATACTTTGTGATTAATAAATGGATCGATAAGATCATATCCATGGTGAAAGAGACAGAAGATCAATTAATGCGAGAATTTAACCTACCTGATCTATACATACTTTGCGTTAATATTCGGACCGTAGATAGACCAGGGACGTGTCGTGTGAGATTATGTGATTAGTTGGGTCCTTAATTATATTTAAATACTGGTTTGTGGGATTCTGATTTGTACGAGACTATAATAATAAAGGAGTTGGAACACATGTCCGAGTGAGAAGCACGATGACGATTCGTAGGTTTTTGTGGGTTAGTCAAAAAAGGGCCTTCAAAAGTTCAAAATTTCCAAGGTTTCTTATCTCTACACAAGCATATAGGCGTCTGCATGTATGGTCCGATGGCTCAAATAAACGAATTAATAAATTTTTAAAAATAGAATAAAAATAAATGTTTAAAACGTTCATGGAAATCGATAAGCTTTTTATTTTCGGTGGTGCAGACGTGTATATATATATAGCTAACCATTCACGGAAAAAGTTTAATAACTTTGTATGTTGGGTATAAATAATTGGCGTAAACCAATAATTCCTTAAGCTTGCTGCCTTTTTACATGTTTGAAGCATGATGACCGTCTTCGTTCTTTTAGGATATGATTCATTTTCTTCAAATTAAATAACAGCTTAATTAATTTTAAAACTTCAAGACTTAATTATTTTCTTTTGTTTCTTCATAAGAAATGCAGCTTTATTCTTTATAATCCCAAACTAATAATATACTCCATACTCTATTTCAATATTTTTAGTATCGTTCCAATATTATTGAAGACCCAAACGAACACTTTAATTACTACAGTGCTTCTAAACGTTTAGTCATTCAATGATTGTATTTATGTATATAAATCCATGACAAGAAATATGCGAATAGTTGAAAACTCAATAATATATGACTGGTATGTTATAAGAAAATTTGTGTAACGAAAGTGGTTTTATCTGTATTTTCTTATATAGATGAAATTTGAAGATAAAAGCAAAATAGTACGCATTTCAAATGAACTTAACTGATTTGACCAAGACATCTGTATGGTGTGTGTCAACGACACGGTCAACTGCAGTGTTTTCTGCCACGTTAGATAACGTTTTTTCACTCTTTTTTAAAAAAAAAACTATATATACGTATATACCATTTTATTTCCTTTTCTTTTTCAACCTTCTTCAATGGGGATACCATTTAGAGTTACATCAAGAGTGATAAAGGAGAGGAAATAAATGGAAAAACAACAAATAGAAGCGAAGAATGAAAACTGGACCAACAAAGAGATAAACGCATCTTCTTTTCTTTTTTAGAACTCCCATTTTGGTAAGACTCAAAATGTTTTTATGTGATTCATATAAGGAATTAGTACATCACATTTCATTTATAATCTCCACTTTCGAAGGAATTTTATAGTTTTAAACAAATATTGGAGAGGACAACTGAATAATTAATTGAGTTCATAATACATTCGTAAGTTATTAGTTATTTTCATTTTGTTATTAAATTTATTTATAATCAAATTTCAATGTTAAGACAAACTAAAACCGTGGGCTCAATGTGAAAACTTATTTCAAGAAGTCAACCTAATAATACAAGGGGATTCATCTGAGAGATGCCAAGGAGTTGACGGGAATTTTAAAATCGTTAGAAAATGTAGTTCATGTACTCCAAGATTAAATATTAAAATTATTCATTCTAATAGCTATCGAATCGAAACTTACTAAAGACCTTTCACTCAGACTTAAATTTTTTTTTTTTTTTTTTTGTAGTAGTGTTTTGATAATAAATGTGTACAAACATTATGTTAAGACTTTATATCCAGACTCATGATACTAAAATTTTGTTTAAATAAGATAAGTCAAACCGAAATCCGACTATCTTTGAGGTAAAAGAGTTGGCCTAAATCATTTCACCTATCGAATTGTTAAGTGGGTTGAAATCCACTTTTGGTTAGTCTTTTTTCTCCGATGATTCTTGTTCTAAACAGAAGTTAAACTCGAGTTTATGCCAAATCTCGGATCAACGATAAGCTATAAAACTAATATTTTGTGAAACTTAATAAGACTTGTGATTTAATTGGTTCGAATTTAAAGTAAGAAACAGAATTTCTGATGCTAATTTTTGTTTTCCACACAGCTCAGTTATCTTTCTTAATCATCCTGTGTGGAAAATGTCCATCTCTTTTCTTACTTGTTGGTAGACAGCCAATTTTGAAAAGATTTAGTAAGGTATATATATTTGAGACCTTACGAATATTTGATATTTTTAAAAATAATATTTGAGAACAAACAATCGTTAGAGTATGTTACTCCGGTTTTTTTCTTGCAAATATATAAATTTTGAAGTTATAACTTATAACGTATTCTGTTTTTTTTTTTGTAGCCTCTTGAAGTTATAAGTTTTAAAAAATTAGGAAAACCAGAAAATATATAATATAAATAACAAATACTTAAAAGTACATTAATTCCATCCTGTCTAACATAATCTCAACATTAAGAAAATATAATAATAATAAAATTATAAATCCAATATACTAACCCTGAAATAAAATAAAATACGAATACAAATTGAATTAAATACTATCCAGCTAACTGATTAAATACGAATTTTTCTTAAACACAGAAAACTTAGCTAACAATAGCATAATCAAATAGGAAATCCTGGAAACAGGGTTTTGAGGTTTATATGTCGAGTTAATCCATGTCTATATTTAGAAAACACACACATGATATGAGCTAAATATTATCTACAATGAAAACTTTTCTTTATCCAAACACATTTCCAAATTTCTAGATCTCAAAAATACAAAAAAAATTGCAGAAGTTCCTTTTCTCTAACAAAGTTAATTAACACGATTACGATAAATGTTTACTAGTTCCATTCTTATTCACTTTTGATAACCTTAATAATCAAATGTAATTGTAAACTGTAAAGTATCCTTAAATAATAAAATATCACGCATAAAATATGGACCAATATTGGTCCAATCAGTCCACCTCACACATAACACAACTTTTATAAATTCCATTTTACAGGCAGGCCGTTTTAATACGTTGCCGTATAAGTGCACAAGATCTCTCTTCCTCCTTCACAACTTTTTCTTCCTCTCCCTCAAATATCTGACAACTTTCTTCTCCTCAAAATTTAAACTGGCCCTTCTCCATTTTCGTTCACAAAATCTTGTTTTGTATAACCTATACTCATGTAAGTAAAGCTTTTCCTTCAAGTCTCTAATTTTCAGATCTTTGTTGCTTCATGAAGTCATTTTCGGACAAAACTGTTTACTGTCTGAACTCACTAATGTCGTCGCTTGAATTTTCCTCGTGCCTTCGTCTTCTTTACTTGTCTTGTTTGTTTTTCTTCATGACAGCTCTGTTTCCTTAATTTCTCCTTTAACACCATACCACATAAATTTTTTAGTTTTTTTTATCTTATTTTGTATAATAAATATTTTAGATAAAAGTATCAAATCAGTCTCGTTATCGCAACTATCTAATTCAAAGATGGGTTCTTCCAATTAATATCCGTACACTTATATTTTCGAATAATTAGCTTTCCATTTAGCCTTTTTTCTTCCTTATTTTTTTGCTCTCAATAAGTAAATTTACAAGAAAAATATAATTGTGTAAAATTGGGTAACTTTATTTTTTTTGTTTTTATTGATTTACAAAATCTTAGACTCTGTTTTTACCTCTCTGTAAAGGTGAAGCTTAAAACCTAAAGCTTCTCCATGGAAAAAGGAAGAACATGGATGCTTCCGTTTCATGACATGTGTTAATTAGTATATTTTGCAACATGCTTTTAAATAACTCTCCTTAATTAAGACTCTAGAATCGATTTATTTTTCTACTAGTTTTAAAAATATCTGTCTCCGAATCTCCTGCAACTAGGTTTTTTTATATTTCCCGTTGAATTTCTGAGCTACTAGTATTATTTTTGGTTCAAAATTTTGTCAGCGTGTTCTTATTTTAGATTTTAATTTCTGTCTGTCTTGCTCTTTGATTGGACCCAAATTGCTCAATTAATAATATTCTTAATGTTTTCGTCATTATTTTTTCATTAATTTCCCTATCGCTTACGCGCACTAATATCTTGCTTACCTCTTAATTACCAGATATTCATCCTTTATAATCCTCGTATTGTGGGTTTTGACTTGCATTAACAACAACGGTGGCGGAAAAAACGGCAGAGCGTTCTATTACATAAATATGGGGAAGATCTTGAAATCTAAGGTACGTTCTTAAACTACGCGTCGTTTTTCTTACCTCTTGATTACTTTTCTTGTGTCTCTGTTTGCTAAAAAAACGTCAGCGTTTTGCAGTCTTCTTGGCCAAGAACCGTCGTGAAGAAGTGGCTAAACCTACGTAGCAGCGCTTATGAATTCCACTCCGATTACCCAGTCAAAGGTTAGGACTGATCACTCCTGCCGTTTTGGATCTTTGTCTCTGAATTTCGTGTTGTTTTTGATCCTTGTCTCTGAACTTCGTGCCGTTTCTTAATATACTCTTTTGACTTACCCGAGGTTATTAATTTCCATTTCTTTTTTTTTTTTAGGGAAGATGGAGCCGAGGAGAAAAAGCTGCTCCGACGTGATCGTGCCGGAAATTTTTCCAGGTAAAAATATAAATAAAAAGTTCATGAATTAATTTATTATATTGTTTTGAGGCATCTAAAACGGTGTCGTGTCAGTTTTCCGTAAACCGTACTTGAATTGGGTCAGTCTCCGTACAATATAAACTAAGCTTTGGGTCCATTAATCGATCTTTAGCCGTAGGATTAGACATCTATGTTAAAAACGACGGCAAATAAGGAACAGATATTTTTCTTGAATATCGTGTTTTAAAAGTGATTAATGAGATTAGTTGTAATATATGTTTCCACGTGTAGGGTGAGAGATGAGGCTTAGGATGTATAAGTAAAAAAAAAAGTCGTAAGTTTTAGGTGTACTTGCTATTCTCACTTCACCAGTTTTTGTTTTTATATACTAGATCTTTGTCTAATTATAATTTTTTAAGTAGGTAATTTATTTGATTTTTTAAATGTTTTATGGTTGAAATAGGTTGGTTGGGACAAGCAAATGGGGATTTAAAACAACCAACCGGTGAACAACGTGTTGATGATAAACTTGATCTCAAGTAATAATAAATAATTTTCATTATTAATCTATAGTTAAAACAGATATTTATTAGTATTAGCTATGCTTATTAACTTTATAATTTACTAATTTAAAAAACTGTTGATGGTTAGAATGTTCGTCGGAACATGGAACGTGGGAGGGAAGTCGCCACATGAAGGATTAGACTTAAAAGATTGGCTTAGTTCTCCCGCCGATGCCGACATTTACGTGCTAGGGTATGCGTATAATCGTATTCATTAGTTTTCCATAACTTTTAATATATAGTTTGTACTAATTATATATCATCATTACTTTGTTTTGTTTAGGTTTCAAGAAATCGTGCCATTAAATGCCGGTAACGTACTTGGAGCAGAGGACAATGGTCCTGCGGCTAAGTGGTTGTCTCTTATCCGAAAAGCTTTGAACAACAACAACAACAACAACTTAGCACAAAACGACCTCGAACTTGTTAAAAATCGCAAAACCTCCCTCGAACTTACGAAATCATCACAACAATCTCGTGTCAGCTTCTCAAATCACTCGGATGGAAATCCAATTCCATACAATTCAACCCCTCATCGCGGATATAGTCTCGCGGCGAGTAAACAGATGGTGGGGATATTTTTGTGTGTGTGGGTTAGAGATGATCTCCGGAAACGTATTACCAACCTTAAGGTTTCATGCGTTGGCCGTGGCATCATGGGATATCTTGGAAATAAGGTTAGTCCTAGATTTTGTATATAAGCGTATATTTACAATTAAATTTGTATGCTTGATAACTAACGATGCAACCTTGTATAGGGCTCCATATCGATCAGCATGTCGTTGCATGAGACGAGTCTATGCTTTGTTTGTACGCATCTTACGTCTGGAGAAAAAGAAGGCGACGAGGTCCGAAGAAACTTAGATGTGACTGAAATATTAAAGAGGACAAGATTTTCACGGTCTTCTAAAGATTCTCGACCCGAAACAATAATGGACCATGAGTAAGTGTCTCTATTAATTAAAATGTAACATCAGAAATCGAATAATAAAAAATAAGTTTCATTTATTAATCGTTTTATTATGTGGTTGTGTTACAGTAAAGTTATATGGCTAGGAGATTTGAATTATCGGCTAAGAGCGAGCGGTGACGTGCATGAACACCTTATAAACCAAGATTGGGAAGCACTTCTAGAGAAAGATCAGGTTTATAATTAATCTTAATTTGAAATTGTTTTGATTGTTTATTTAAGAGTAGAAAAACTAAAAACATATATTTATTTTCTCTTCGCAGCTAAAATTAGAACAAAGAGCTGGTAGAGTTTTTAAGGGATGGAAGGAAGGGAAGATTTATTTCGCACCGACGTACAAATATCAAATAAACTCTGATAATTACGTTGTCCAGACCGAAACATCAAAGGAAAAACGCAGAACACCGGCTTGGTAAGATAATTAAGTAACATACACTCTATAACTAATGATGGTTTGTATTGTTGTATATATTTTGTTTTTCTAACGTTATTTAAAAAAATCATTATTTCAGGTGTGATAGAATATTGTGGAAAGGTGAAGGGATGAAACAAATTTGGTACGAGAGGGGAGAGTCGAGATTCTCGGACCACAGACCGGTTCATTCTCTATTTTCGGTTCATATTGATTTGACTCATAATCGATCGAACCGTATAACTAAACCGATTAACCAAAATCATCGCCCCAACCCGGTCTTGCCTTACACTTGCCACGGGAAAGTCCAGGCTGAAGAGATCCTGTTGCTTACACGTGCACAGAGTTGTATAGACACACAACCTAGACTTATATCGTCTGCTTCTTGATTCATTAGTTTTTTTTTTTATCCTATGTTTCTATTACTTTTTAGATGTTTTCATGTTGCCAAAGAAGAGATGACACATGGACTCGCAGGATTGGACAGTGGAGTTTTCCAAATTGGCAAAAGCATGATTGTTAAAATTTTAATATTGGGTTAACCTTTTTTTCTTGTTTCCCCTGTATTAGCTAAATTTTGGAAAAAAAAAGATAGGGAGTTTTTGGTTTTACAGTTGTGGAGTATAGTTCTTAACTTTGTTTATAAATTAAGTGGAAAAACACGCTTTTGTTTATAATGGGCCCAAATATGAAACAACTGCTAACGTCTAACAGATTAGAGTTTATTCAGGTCCTAAGAAATAGCTTGACTTATTCAGTGATGAGTTCATGACCATAAACATCTTTTCCGATTTCGGCTTGTTCAATCTTTAATTCTGATGATTTATCATCAATTTGTGGAGTGGAATAAGGTTTGTAACCAGCTAAACTAGATGAATAGAATTTCCAAACAAATATCTTACATGTTGCAATATCTTAAATATACCTTGAGCAGACAAGAGGACTGCTGGGAGGATATTAAATTAAACAAACTAAGAATCTCATGGTGGTTCCAAGTAAAGATTCATATTTACAGAAAAACACGCTTTGTTTTCTTTTTCAATAATTATATTAAATTTCGGTCCAGTGTAATTAGTCTAATAAATCATTACACGCCCTTAAGGCTTCTTTGGCAAGAGTATCAGCGTTTTGATTTGTGTTCTAAAAACAAAAAAAAATGCTAAATTCAAGAAAAAAACTAGATAGATGATCGATGTCGGAGAGGAGTTCGTAGATCTCATAAAAGTCAAAATATAGGTGTATTATTTATGCTATTTTTGGTAATATCAACTTTATAATGGGCCCAAATGTGAAAGCCCAAATCGGTCGAGGTTCTTTCTTTAACTTTTCCAATCCTAGTGCAGATCATATAGCGCCTGTTAGGAGCCTCATTGTCTACTCTAGTTGCAATGCTCTGCGTCTTCACTTTACTTCTTCGTTTGTTAATTATAGTTTTAGCAGATTATTGCTCTTTCTCGTGAAATATACCCAAAATTTGCAAGGTTTACTAATCTGAATTGGTCAAGTCTACTTTGGATTGCACTGTAGGCAGTTTAATCAGCTCCAATGCAATATTATATTATTCTTGTTCCTAGACGATGTTAATCGTATGATATATTGTGCTCTGATGTTAGAATTTTGCCATTACTAACCTCTTTAATAAAATATTTAACACATAGGAGGTGGTTTAATGCATTTCATTTTCAAGAGATTGGTAATTTAATTCAATGTATTCTCTGTAATATAGGTATATAAACAAGAATCCTGGTGTAGCCAATACACTGCAATGATCATATTCATTGTGTACTGCATGAATCCAATAGTTTCATCATTGTTTTGCATCTATTTTTCTTTAGACAATTATTTTCTTCTCATGGTAGTTAGCAATTCTATTAGACAGTTGCTCTGAAACATAGTGGGCAACTGATTGAAATTGGTATACATCCTTACTCTTCCATGAAAACATGTGTGCCGATACTGTCAAGTTAGACTGTTTCTACAATTGTCCTTCTCTGTTCTCCTTGCTTGTTGATAGTAATGAGTTCATGATCAACAATATCCTTTCCGATTTCGCCTAGTTCTATCTTTGGTTCTGATGATTTGTCATCTATTTGTGGCGTGGAAGAATATTTGTAATCTTTTCCTTTGCCCCATATCACAAGGTATAGTCCTGCACATATAACCACCGCACCAAAAACCCTGCCAAATAAGACGATGTTTTCATTACACTTTTTGATCTTAATATTTAAAACTCGTTATTAATATTGTTGTTCGATATCTTGCTTACCTTCCTAGGTACATTTGTTCAGCAAAGATGATGGTCGACATAATTGCTACTATGATCATACATAGAGGACTGAAAGCTGTTACAAACACAGGACCTCTGGTTTTCATCACTACTCCTCCAACATAGTAAGCCAGTGCTGAGCACACTATCCCCTGAATACATTTTACGTTTCAAAATTTTAAGTTATTGATATAATTTCTCTACAAGCTACTAGTTCGTGAGTTACTAATTTAAAGAAATATGTTTGAATCTTACACTGTAAGTGGCTGTAAGAAGTTTAGTGTCCCAACCAATAGCCCACGCACTAGGATTTCCTTTTTCCATTACTAATGCCACGACGGTTCCTTCTATTGTCCCCATTAAGCATATCCATGCTGTTAGAGAAAGTTCAGCTGGATAAGTTCTCAGTGTAATCGCCTGAAAACATTGATTTATTGTTAACATCAATCCAAACATGCATATTTCTTTTATAGACAAATATAACCTTACTTGAAGAATCATGAAGCAAGCGTAGCTAAAACAACCAATTGTAACCAATATTGCGCCTTTGATTGCGCTGTGGATATCGGTCCCAGCTGTGTTCTGTGCGGATGCTCCTTTGGTCCAAAAGAGGTCGACAATTGGACCTTTAACAAGTGTCATGATCATGGCTCCTCCAACTGTAGCCAATGTTCCAATCACCTTAGCTGCGCTTCTTATGCACCGTAGCTTCACTCTTTCAAGGCCGAATATATAAGCGAGGACGAAAGTGATTGCAGGTAAAACATTGTACATGGCAGTTGCAAATGTTGCTGTAGTGTATTTCATCCCTAAATAGTATAAGTTCTGATCGATTACTGGTCTAGTATTACAAATGCACACGAAAGAAAACATTGATCAGGTTCAAGCTATACGAAAAAGATGTGTGAATAAAACATAATGAATTAAGAATGTAGTATTACTCGAGTAAACCAAGAAGTGTTATCTTGAAGAATATCATCAATGTCATCTTTGGTCTCACCTTCCTGTTTTTTACATCATAACCATTAAATTCATTAGAATATAGTAAGTACCATAATTTTTCCAACCATAGAGAATATTCTCAACCATTTTAACGCTCAGACGCGCTTCATATCAATAAATATTTTATTTAGTTATTAGAGACTTATGCTTATATGAGAATCGTTGGAAAAAAACGAAGAACTGATATGTATGAGAATCATCAAAATTAAGAATAAGTTTTATTAGAAAATCCGAAATTGTTTATAACGCGTACTAAATGGATAAATGAAAACTTAGAGATTCATTTCAAATCGGTTCTGTCCAGTAGGCACTAGGCAGTAGTTATTATGGATCTTGGTCATTGATGGGTAATGGTTCAGTAATTTTGTATTACTGGCTTACAGTGGTAAGTATAGATTAAAATACGTATAACACTCGATCTCTGTTACCAATCTGTTCCTATTTAAGAAAATTTATTTGTATAAAAATTACTGAAGCATATTCACTTTTTGATTAAGCATGAGTTAGTGTATATTTTTTGTAAAGATAAATAAACACTAAAAAAATGTTAAAGGCTCACATTCAATGCATGACATTGAAAGAACCCCACAGAAAACCAAATATAAAACCGTTACAAGTGTTTTGTCTTTTAACATTTGAGTGACCCCTCCTTATCAGATCTTACGTCAAAAGTCTCGTTCTTTATTTTGTAACTTTCATCCTTTCAAGTTTCAACACACTAAACATCCAACCACCACCCACATAAATAAATAAAATTACGAGTCATATATAAACACACACAAACACATGATCTTTCATGATTTTAATAAATAAAATATCAATTTCTTTTATAAAATATGAATCCGTTTTGTAGAATATGGTCACAATTGTTCCTTTTTGCCCGTATCAATTTCCATATTACTTAGATCATAACATGGAAACACAACATCAAGAAAACATTTTTTTTAACTTTAGTGTTATTAAAAATTGAAATTCTTTATCAAAAAAAAAAACATCAAGAAAATAATTATAGGTTAAAATTTTGTAATGCAAACTTAATTAGTTTCCAATATATATCAAACTTGGTAAGATTATGCTATTAAGGTCTTGAAACTACTCAAACCAAACATTTGTGAGAGAAGTTGATAGAAAGTAGAAATTACTGGTCGAAATAGATGGCAAACGGAGCCATAACGACAGTAGCAACAGCATGGCGGTAAACGACAAGTACATAATTGCTCATGCCTTTGTTTAAGACAGCCTTTGAGAGAATATCCATTCCTGCTAAGCCTACTTGCAACACTACCATTGAAATGAATGGTCTCGCCTTCTCCATACAATCCCTCTTCTTTACTTCCTCCATTCAAATAACTTCAACAAACCTTCCTCTCTCTCTCTATCTATTTAGTTATATGGCAAAGTAATAGCAATAGATATATGTGGGAAGAATATATTTTTTAATTGAATGAGTTGTTGTGTTGTCTTGGTTATCTCCCTTTATATAGAGCCGAAGATAAAGTATATGATGTGATGTGAACATTCTTCTCTCTACGGAACTTATATACATTTATGTTAGTTTAATTATTTATTATATAAATATGTGTATTTTTGTTAATCGTTGTTATATTTATTTTGAGGCAAGTTGGGAAACCCTACCCTGAAATTATGGGCCGTAGTATTTCTCTACCTTATCAAATAGAACCACAAAACGAAATTTTGGAACTTGTATCTTATCGTCACGTATTCGTACTAATTAAGCAAAACAGTGATAGCGCATTTGTTAATTTTATCAACAAAAAATATTGTTGACATAAATGCAATGATGAACTATTATTACTTGTGAAAATATCAAAATATATACGTCTTTTACTTATCAAGTAATGTGAATTAAAACATCATGATCTAATTTTCACCATTTTGAGATGGAAAAAAAATGATTTGATTTACTTCACTGAAATTTAAAAAGATGAATCTATAAAAATATTTTCCAACTCATTCATTATTTCGATATTTGCAAAAAATGAGTGGAATGCACCCGTAATGTTTGTATCGAATCATAAAAAAACCTATGTTTATCACTTAAGCATCATTATATGAAGAAAATTGCATAGTTTTGAAGAATATATATATTACAACACGAATTAGGCTTTTAATCCGAAAGATTCTCTCCCTATTGGAATCTTTTGAAACTAAAACTAGGAACTTAGCTTGTAAATTCGAACTTTCGGTAGTTGCAGAGCCCGTCCAACGTTTATGGTGATTCGAAGCAAAAAAAAAAATGTGGCCTTTTTCATAATTTAGTTTAAAAATTTATTATATATTAAAAAAATTTAAAAATGAAAAACCTCTATTTTAATAAATAATAAATATAATTCTCTTTGCATTTTCTCTTGAAAATCATTCATTAGATTTTCATAATTTATTTTTTCAACCATAACTTTTTCGATTAATAATAAATCTATATACATGTGTATTAATTGTTGAAGAAAAATTCTAATACGTTTATGAATTCAAAGTTTTGCGTCAGTTTTTTTATTTGATTATTTAGGAAGATTTTAATAATTCTGCAATTTTTTAAAATTTGATAAGAAATTAAAAACTTATAAAACTAACATGAATAAGTGAAGTATTAAAGTACAAATCCAACGACAATTTGGTGAATTGCAAACATTAAGTAGTTAACTAGAAAAATAAATTAAGCCTTTTAGTTCCATGATCATTATGATTTTAGTGAATAAATTTTTAATAAATCTATTTGTATTTACTTTTCTTTTCTTGTTTCATTTTAGTTAAATTAATTTTAACGGAAAAAAATTAGAAATAAATATGTGATTTTTTTAAAATGTTATGAGCTTCAAATGTTTTAATCTAGATACACATATCTATAATAAATATGTGGTCTTTAAAATGTTTTAAAAAATGAAGACTCGAAACGGTGGCTTATCCTATTTATGTTTCAGGCCAGCCCTGGATAGCTGTATGAATTTTCATGAGTATTTTTACAAAACAGTAATAGTCTAGTAGATGATATCGTCACAGTAAAGGGTATGATTCAAATATCAGAATTATAAGAGTTGTAGTATATATATATGATTAAATATATATGTCTCACGCACATTTATACATGTCCCCATATATATATAATAGGTGCTGGAGTTAGGCAACCATAAATACATAAATACATTATATATATATATATATATAGTCTCCAGCACATTTATACATGTTCCCATATATTTATTTTTGGTTGCCTAACTCCAGGAGAGGTATTGATGCATCGAGTTCTTTCCATTATAAATTATAAACTAACTAAATGGTTAATGAGTCACGATATGCCGACGCTGTTGGGTAGAGTGATTATTAGATTTCTGCTTTTTCCTTTCTATTAAGTTATTTTTAATTCAGTAATTGAAATTAGTGAACACTTATTTTAGTTCATGGAATATTTTTGACGTGAGTGCGTATAATTGCCAATAGTTTGGATCATTTGCACTGTTCCCATTTTGCCACTTAGTTTTCTGGTGGAATCACTTTGATTGTTTTCTTGCATATAATTTTGTTTAAAGAAAAAGGAGGATCGGTTCTTTAACATTAGAACGTTTTTTATTCATTATTCTGCACTTGGCAGGTATGAATATTCACGATACAAGACATATATCAAATTTAAAGTTTATTTGGCTCTAGCTGCAGTGGGCTAATTAATGATAAAATTATACACGAGTTGTACATGAGCTCAATTTCTGTGCTATGGTTCTTTGTTAAAGAAATTATGTGCTATATTTATATTAATGTTATAAGTTGCAGTTATTGATGTTAAATCATTTGTCTCAAGAAAATGGATCATAAAAAGATTATCCACGGCTTGCATGCAAACTATTATAATCTACATATCCTGTTTAAAATTTTAAGATTATATTATTGGTAGAAAAAGAGTAATTAAATATATATATATATATATATATATATGTACTTGAAATATAAAATAAATTGATTTAAAATAACTCAGAATTTAGTTGGAATCCATTTAAAATTATGTACATAGAAATATTTTTAGACCAAATTAATCCCAAACTAGTTTTGTTTAATGTTGTCTGTTCACTTGGGTTTTCATTTATCGAATTATCGATACATGTGGTGGAGCTTTAGTACTACTACCCATTAACAAAACAAAATCCTTATTTAATTAAGATGTCACGAGTTTAATAAATATATGTTCCTGTACAAGTAACAATAGAGAAATAACAAGTGCGCAAATAACCAAACAATAGGTTATTATAGTTTATATGCAAACATTTAGTTTGATACTTTAAATATGAGTATGTGTTTTAACACATAAAAAAAGAGTTTGTATATGAGTGCTCTTTGTACCTTGATTATTTATGATAAATAATGTTGTGATGTTCGATTGTGAATGTGGATTACATGTTTGATGAAATGGTGTTCCTTTGGCGAAAATCAGCATCTAAATTCAAATACAACCTAAGTTTAGTTGGACTGCTCGGACGGATACAAAAAATGAATTTTATAAAGTGCGAGTAAAGTGTAGACTATAATACATTTTCATATAAATCAAGTGTGACGTGATATGAGAAAAGTTTAGTGTGGTGATCTAAAAGCCCTTTACGTTTAGATACCAATCAATGAGTAACATTTTTACTACGTGTCCACTGCACATCATCTTCCATCTAAGATGAAAATTTGCAATATTTACAAATACTAAATATCGAGAAGGGTAGTGATTGTATTTATGATTATCTTTTTGTTGCTGTTGTTGTCGTCGTTTTTATTTTCTTAATTTGGTTTCCCATCTTATAGTGAAAATCCAATGTATAGGAATCAATTTCATACAATATTAACCAAGTGGTAGTAATGGGATGGTTCTCTTATGTAATAAAAATCGGTTATGTTGGTCTAGACTAGGGATCGATTTCCCACAGATGTAGAATTGCAACATTTAATCCATTTAGACACCGGGGCATTCACATGGTTTCTCTGAGTCCAGTATTAGTTGGTGTTGAGAGGATGATGTGCGGATCTATAGTAAGAACTAATATACCCAAAATTACGCCGCCGGCAGTCTCCTAATTTCAGCCGAATTATTTGAATTATCAAAAAAATAAAAATTCATACAACATAATTCATATAAATAAAAAGAAGACAAATAAAACACTTCTTCGACTAATGAATCAAATGAACGTCAAACGCAAACGTTACAAATTTTCAACAACAACAAGAAAAGAAAAAAAAAACACGCAAACGCTACTTTTTTCTCTTTTGCATTTTTATTTTTCGTTAAGTATGAGTAATTTCACCACATATTTTATATACAGTAAAAGTCAAACAATTATATCAAAATATATAAATATAGATATAACATATATAAATGTACAAAATTATAAATTAATTATAATGGTAGAGTAAGTAAACTTAAAAAGACATATTCCAAAGATACATGTTACTAAGAAAAAAAAACAACTAAAATGAAACATGGATGAACACAATAATAAACAAAATACATCCTTAGTAAATAACTAAAAATAAAGACATATCCCAAAGACACATGTTATTAAATTAAATTTTAAAAGATTACCAAATGAAACATGGAAGAAGAAGAAATAGTCAGAAATAGTCAAGAAAATATATCATTGTATATGTATCTTCAACTGGGTTTAAATTTCTAGTTGAAAAGAATGGTCTTTCAAAGTTGAGTTGAGTCAAGTCAAGCCAACTCAAAACATACACATGTATAAAACAAATCTTATACATACATATACATATATAGTACATATGATTATACTTTAAATTTGACCAAAACCTTAAACATGCTTTGTAAGAGCCAATAAGAGACATGCAAAATTAAAGAACACTGGGAATTCTAAATATATATCTTCTTTCCATTTTGGACTCACAAAAGGTAAGATTACGTGTGGTGCATCGATTTAAAAGAAAAAGAAGAGACTGGGAATGAATAAATTGCAACTCTTTGAAAGAAAAATGTCTTGATCGCTTCTATTTGTCGGTAAGGTATGATGATTCTTATAAACGTTTGTCATTTCGAACCATTAAATATTTTATTTTCATGATTATAATCAGTGGTTTAACAAAATCCGGATGATGTAATGTGAAGCTAAAAGTTCTAATGCAAACTCACCTTGTATTAATTAGAACTAATTATGAAGTTGAAGCGCGTTCAGAAACGTAAATTTATTTGTATTGCCTTTATATGAGATCGTGAGAACATAAGTTGGGTTACATAACAAAAAAAAGTTGGGTTACATTATCTTTTTTTTTTTTTTTTTTAATTCTAAGACATATATATGAACTAATAACTGGTATTAAAAACAAAGAAACCTTAAATTGCATATTGTTCAAATCAATAATGAAACAAGATACTTCATATATATGCTAACACACAACCTAATAAGTATAGGTATTATAAATGCGAGTTTTGGCCACCAATCTAGCGTCTACAATGTCTTTTTCTTAACGTTTTGATGACCTATTATATCCACTAGATATATGATACGAAACCGCATATTAAAGGTTGTTTTTTGAAAGCTCCAAATTGAAAATGTAGGCATCGAAAGAAAATTAAAGGTGAAGAATGGGATCCATTAATTTACATGGTCAAAGATACAACAAACGAAAAGACATGATGATCTTCTTCAAATCTGATCAAGTTTCCCAATTGCTGCTTTTCTTTTAACTTGTTATGTAATGCTTTCTACTCGCATTATTGTCTACTAATGCTTTTTCTCGCATTATTGTGTATGTTAATGCTTTGGGCGGTCCTCATCTTAATACAATAATACTTTCTTTTCATTAGAAATTATAAAACAATTATGAGTTTTAATGTTCTCTTAAGATGGTGTTTAAAAAATGGTCTCTTTAGACAGAGGTTAATGAACGTCTATTTAGTGGAGTTATAAAATAATGTAGAATTTAAGTCAATTACGTTTAGTGTTAAGATCCCATTATAGTCCATAATTACAATAAACTAGCCTCCGTACTATAACTCCCAAAATATATGAATAAAATTACCCAAGTTTTCATCTCATTATTTATTATTTATCTACATTATTTTACATGCTAGACAATAATGTCATCTTATTTTACCCAAATCTTCTCTTCTTAATTTTTTTTATATATTTTTTTGACATCCTTCTTTTTTCTTTCTTTAGTTTAGATGAAGTTAGTAATTAAAATAGAGTATGCAGGCAGACAAGAGAAATAATTACTAATTAGGAAGATGAGAAAAGAAGAAGAATAAGATGTGTGTGAGATTTATCAAAAAAAGAATAATATGTGTGTGAGATTATGGAGAACAGATCTAAGTGAAGGAGATGGTGATTGGTGGGAACATAATTACTTTGGATTGTGTCTGTCTCATATTAAAAATGGTGTAAGTCGACTCAGACACAAGTCTTATCACCACTTGCAGCTTTATTTCTTGGGTGCGTTCTTCATCAGATTTAACTTCCTCACCCTATCTATAATCACCCACTCATAATCCTATTTCTTTTATAAATACTTAATAGTTTTAATCATGACTCAAGAGATTCTTCATATAGATTATGTTGTGACACCAATCATGAGAAAAAGCTCATTCATATCTCATGGAACTTTTTTGAAAAATACTATAGATTCCTATTGGTTGTTCGTGTTGAATATTTAATTACATTTTGATAAAACAGAATACAAAAAGGAAATGGATATTGTTTATGCTCATCTAAATGCTACTAATAAAGATTTGGCTTGCTTTATTAATGTATATGAAATCTTAAATTAAAAAAAAAAAGGAGAATTAATTAGGAGTATAGATATACAAGTAATTGCCTTGATCTAGGTACTATAAAGGAGAAGGAGACAATAGGCATCACTTATGACAAACAAAAAAAGTAAAAGCGAACCCCCATTACGATTTCTGAGACGTGCAAATAATTTCTAATCACATACCAAAAGAAGTTTCGACAATCCTAACCTGACTTGTCTCTTTTTTTTTTTCTTTAATTGTTTCTGAATCATTAGGTATGGTTTTAGAAAATATGTAGATAAATATGGAGATATGTGTCGGTCAAACGCGATAAACGTTAAGGACGAAAGTAAAGCAATGCAGAAGCACCATATCATAGATAAGAAAGAAATATAATTTGCCTTTTTTCTCTCTTTGTTTCTTCTACTTTTACGGGTTACGTTTAGTATTACAAGAACCGCAACATGCTATTTTTTGCAAAGCTTAGGACGTTCCAGCAGCCGGCTGATTAGCTTGGTTGATCGAGATTGACAAATCAAAGGACCATCATATAATTTGGAATCCACAATGCATATCTAGGCAAATGAATTGAGGGTATGATATATGGATATGTCAAATAAAATTTAAAACTATTGTTAAAATGAATCCTTATAAGTAACTTTTTGTTGAATATGATATATTTGTACATTCGACACATAATAGTACTTAAGGGAAACATAGTTCGTGTTTTGGTTCCTATACACTAATATGACATACTTTGTTTATTAGTGAGGATTAGAGAGACCACTATAATTTTAGACCAAGATAGATCTTATCCTGGTAAAATGCCTCATGAGATAGAGCTTTTTAGTTACCTTAGCATTTTTAGATTAAGCATAACTGAAACTACAAGTTGGATAGTCTAAAGTGCACTGAGCCTAAGTGTACCGCATGATCAAGTCGGAAGCTAAGGAACTCACACTGATAGGAATGTCAGCCCTGGCATCAGTATCTCTATAAGTCTTTGCTTAATATATATCTTTAGCATGAGAAGAATATTTTGTAAACATTCAAATTCCTCTTGGCACTGACTCTGTAAGAGAAACCCATCAAGTCAGCTACGGTCTCAAAATAACTTGATTCCATATTCATCTGCAAGAACTCGGCCCTTGGATTTTGGCACAGCCTTGAAATGAGAAATGAAGTGACGTCTTAAAAAACAATATAAAACATGTGAAAGATAAGCATGAAAATACTTACACATGGAGGCCGAGAAGATACTCTTTTGCTTTTAAATCAAATCAGCCTTCTTGTTTTCCACTAGAATCTTGTTGAGAATGTTAAAGATCTGATTCCTGATGTCTCTACAGAGTAAAAATAAAAACATATAAAAAGAAGGAATCATAGTTAGGTACTTAGTATATTAAAATTGTTAACAAGTCCTGAAGTTGAACTAATTAAAAATGTGACATAAGACTAAGAGTTAATAGTATAATGGTTACTATTGAAAGATGATTCCGTAGGTGAAACATTCTCATGGCTCACCTTTAGTATGCTGCAACAAGATCAGACCACTTAGGCGATATTTTCCAGATTACCACCATCATTAAGAAGGAATACATGCATAAATAACAGTAAAATAACTAAAATGTAAGGCAAAAAAGGGACAGATTCTCAAAGAATTATCAGAAATAAAAATGTTATGAATTATCCCAAATTTGCAGCTTAATTCTCTTTCCCATCTAATTCAATGGTTCCGTATCTTGAGTTCAATACCATGGAAAATTAAGGAAAAACTTTTATCAACTTGTTATATTCGTCTATAAAATTTCCATAGACGATTGAATCATATGATTCATATCTATATTAATTAAGACGGACCTAACATATACGGCATGATTAGGTAGTTTGATGAGATTTTCATTAAAAGCTCGGCCCATTTGATCCAAAATAAATATCAAAGCCCATAAGAAAAGTCTTAAAGGTAAGGGACACGTGTAGAGTCATAAATCTGTCTAAAGGTAGGCCGCCACATCTATAGCCATTGATTTTTCTAATTTAATAACGTCATTATTTTTCATTATTGTCTCTCTTCCTTATTCATCATCATCTTCGTCTTCTCAAATTAGCTCTCTTTTTTTTCTTTTTTATCTTCCTCCTTCCTCACGCGTGAGATTCGGATATAATTCTCTGTTTTTTTTTAATCCATGATCCTGTTTTAAGGGTTTCGCAGCTGTTTTGTATATCTTACTGTTCAAGGTTTCTGCATCAAAGTTTCTGAGATCTCTGCGATTTCCTGGATTAGAAATTAGAGAATTAGGGTTATTTTTCGGTTCTAGGGTTTCGAAGAGCATAAGATATAATGCCTTCGGTGCCCTCTAAGCTACTCGTTCTTCTCCTTCTCTCTTTGATTCCTTCGTTGACTCCTTATCATTCTGGTTTATGTTCCAATCGTTTGAAACCTCTTGAAAAGTGTGATTGGCGTGGTAATCTTAGTTAACATTTCCATTTCTCTTCTCTCTTTTCTCTTTTTACCATTCTTCTCCTCTCACCCTTAGCTCGATTCAGCTTCACGTTTGTTATTGAAATCGTCAACGCACACAAATCTTTGGAGCTTTTACTTTTGGCGGTAATCGATTTGCAATCCACGAAGGTAAGAAATTTTTGTCTCTTTGACTTCTGAAAGTCTTAATTTTTGTTCAATTTGGGAGCTTAATCATATAGATTATTAGGTCACAATTCAGGGGTTTTCCTTATCATGCAAGTAGAGTGAATGGAATATATAAAGCATGATTCTTTTTGTTTTCGTTGTGAGTCATTTACTGATGATAACTTTTGGATTTGTTTGTGCAGTTTACTACTACTGTGATTAAACTCAGCTTTTAGTTGGATATGAGCTCTGTTTGTGGTAAGTTGGATTTCAAAGATGCAGACTTTGAGATCTCGGCTTCGAGTCCCACGCAATGTTCTAAAGGCTCGGAGCATACCTTGTCTTCTGGATCTGATGATTCTCAGGAGTCTGATGGAGATGAAACTGGTTATATAGACCAAACTACGCATGATGAATCCGTTGAGAAGGATTTCGAAAAATCCACTTTAAGTCCCAACTCTTCAGATGATGAACACAAGGATGAGAACCTTAACACTGTAAGTCAGCCTTTAGCCAAGGTTCAAGTTTGTTTACCATTTTCTTAGAGCTTGAAAAGATCTCTGTAGTTAGTTGTTTTGCCTAGGCTCGTGTGTCATTGATATTTTCCCATAGCTGGTTAGTATTCCTGAACCGGTCCCGAAAACATTTGATTCAAGAATTCAGTGTTTCTAGAGTTCCATACTTTGGTACATTAGTAAGAGCTTAAGAGTGCTCGGAATTGGGTTGTAAGATTGATTTTGAAGTGAAATTCTTGTTATATCTGTCAAACCAAGGCTGTGTGTTCCTTACTCTATGCTGATTGTTTTCTTGAATTGCAACAGACAGCAATTGTTCTCATCCCAGCCATAAAAGGTAGTCGAGAGAAGCATGGCTTGTCACTGAGGAAGACGAGTGTTTCATGGGCGCCTGATGTGTATGATCCTCCTCCCTCGATAACTTCACACACAAGAAACAAGAAACCGCAGCAGAAATCCAAGAGCAAAGACAATCACAGGAAGACCGGAAAGAAAGGACAGAAGAGCAAAGACCATTCTTCCTCGCGTGGTGGCAGCAGCAGCAGCAAAGACAAGAAGCCAGCTTCTCGCAAAAACAGTCGCGATAACAATAAATTTGAATGGTTAGCTCAGATGCCTATAGTTGCAGCATCTTCTTGAAATGGAGTTGCCTGTTGATAACCAAGCACATCTACGAGCTCGGTCTCCTCTTATCTAATAAATAATCAAATCTTTCTCTCGCTCTCTTTTTTTTTCTTGTTAAGTTTCACAACTCTTCTTATTGTGAAGATTTTTGTTTACGTTTGTTACTTTTTGTTTGGGATTCAGTTTCACTTTTGTGAAAGATCAATGGAACTTTGTTATTAAATTGTTGTTTTATTGAAACAAATATATAGATAACATAACACAAGAAAAATGACAGTAAACTCCAGTCTCTGTCTCTAGGTTCAGTCTTAGGAGGTGTACTCAGCGTTAATCTTGACATAGTCATAGCTGAGGTCACATCCCCACGCCTTTCCAGTGGCTGCACCATCACCTGTTCACGGGACAAAACCACACTCAGGTTTACAATACCCTGTTTCATCTAACATACGGCTAGTCAAAAGAATCCTACCTACGGATATATCGACTGTAACAGTTCCGTGAACCTCACCCGTTTTCTTGAGGTAGTTACTAGCTCCATCCCTGTGGATATATATACATCTGTGTAAGAACTTCATTAAGCCATTTGAGAGAGACGAATCAGTTGTAAGATAAACCTGTCAAAAGGAAGAGGTTGACCACTCTCCATTAGTGAGAACTCGCCGAGTGATATCCTAAGCTTATCCATCTGGAAAGCAACGCCAGCATAGCCAGCAGCTGCAGCTATGCGTCCCCAGTTTGGATCTCTCCCATAAACAGCTGCCTGTAACACAACAGACGTTTACTATTTAGTTAGAAACAAGAATGCTTACTTTGATCATTCATGTATGTCTGTCTACTTCTGATATCTCATACTTTGACCAGTGAAGAGGAAGCCACCGAACGTGCAATTTTCGCTGCTTCTGCTTCAGTGTCTGTTCCTCTTACAGTTACCTGGTGATTATTTATTATTGGTTGTGGTTTGTTTTCAATAAAGAGGTTGGGAGAAAAGTTCATTTTGTTAACCTCGATGAGACATGTTGCGCCTTCACCATCCCAAGCTATTGATTTAGCCAGTCCTTGCATCACCTGAAAAGGATATATATGTATTAGGCTTCGATGCTAAGTGAGTCCATCTGTTAGGAAGAAAGCAAGAAAACATACATACCGCATCAAGGCATGCCTGAAGCTGTGCAGCTTCATTACAGTTCAAAGAAGTTATAGAAGGTGATCCAGATAGCCCGCTAGCCAAAGCAATGACTGTGTCGTTAGTACTCGTGTCCCCATCTACCTATAAGACCATGCTTTTCATGAGCCAGAGCCAAGAAATGAATTATATTACCGTTACAACAATGTTTGAAATAGGATAACTAACATACAGTGATCTGGTTGAAACTTCTGTTTACTGCAACCTTTACCATCTTTCTCCATATATCACTTTCAACAAGCGCGTCCGTTGTGATGACCTGAGAAAGACAAATATTGATTTGGCATCGTTTTAACAACAATGCAGGGCCAAAAGAAAGTAATAGCTAAAGGACATACACCTAACATAGTTGCCATATTTGGATGGATCATTCCAGAGCCTTTTGCCATACCACCAACTCGGATTTTGATTCCACCAACCTAAGCAATTTCAAATCTTTGTAAGGTTTTATGAAATGCAAGAAAACGGATTAACAAAGTTTTTCTCTTAAACCTACCTGTGATTCAACTGCCACGCTCTTGCTTACAAGATCCGTTGTAGTGATTGCTACAGCAGCAGAATCTGCCCTGCATATTGAAAGTGATATTCAGTAGCTGATATAAAAAGTGAAGACTGTAACCTAATAGCACAGAGAGAGAAGAAGAAGGAGATTATACTCATCAACAGAGTCTGAAATCGAGTTGACTAGTGTTGGAAGTGCTTCAAGAAGCTCTTTCTACAAAACATTATCCAGATCAAGATTATTGGTAACATGAAAGGAAAAAAAAGAAGAATGAGAAATATGTTTTACCTTTTTGATCCTGTGACCAATAACCCCAGTTGACTCAATTAACACTTCCTCTGGATTCACTTTAAGTAGCTGCAACAATAACAAATAAACAAATGGGAACAATGCTCAAAGATATGAAATTTGCTAGAGACACGAGAATGAAAGACACCAAGACATACCGTCGCAAGAGAGGCAACACAATCTAACATATCTTGGTAACCAGCATCACCCTGAAATATTAATGATCCACAAGCATTGATACATACAACAACAATGTAGAATTCACAATCGTATGAACTAACTCGTAAACAACATAACTCAGAGATCTCCACTTATTGAAAGCATAAGACTATAGCTGAAAAACTTACCGTAGCTGCATTGGCTTGACCAGCATTGATCAACACTGCACGCGCCTAAAGATTCAAAGAACTTACAAGTTCAAAGCTCAGAAGCAACACATGGCTTTGTTCTAACTTCTAATTCCGAAATCCAAATAATAAGGTTACCGTTTTCGAAGTCTCAAGAACTTTTTTGCAGTAAACAACAGGAGCAGCAGCAACAACATTGGTGGTAAACACACCTAAAAAAGAAATCTCAAGATAAAGTCAGAAACTTGTTTGCATTTGAAGAACATATAAAGGAGAGCACAAAAAAGAAGCGAGCATTGGACCTGCAGCTACAGCATCAACATCACAAGTTACAAGAGCAAGGTCAGGTTTATTCCCTGAAGCTCTTAATCCAGCATACATACCAGCAGATTTAAATCCTTTAGCAGCTGTAACTCCACCAGCTACCTAAACAAAGACCAAAGTTTTGAATTTGAAAGAAACTCAAAAAGATTTCAAATTTTTTAATGTTAAGGCAAAACCTGTTTCCATGATCCGTCAGGTAGAGAAATCGGAGCTGCTGGTATGATGTTACCAGTCGCTTCCTCCACGCTGGTTGCTATTGCGAACATTCTTAATTCTCTTCGTGAAGACGACACAAAACTCTGAGACATAAGAAAGAGAGAAAACAAAAACTCCAAAGTTTCAAACTTTTCTTCTTAATCATCGATAAAGCACACAGAGAGGAGAGGTAAAGAGCTTCTTCCTCAGATGAGATTGAGAATTGAGAGAACTGACCTTTGGCGCGAAGAAGTGAGGAAGTTTGAGTGAGGTGAAGTGAGAATAAGAACATGAATACATCTTTTGAGAAGAATCTCCGAATTAGAGATCAGAAAGCTGCAGATTGGATTAAATCGTACTTCTTTTTTGTACTTAAACCCTAGAGGACAGTCACCGTGGCAGGACAGGGGAATGTCACCGTCGAACTGGTAAACTAAAACGCTGCGTCTTAGCCTTTCTTCTTTTGTTTTTTTTTTTAAGAAAAGAAACAAATATTTTTGTTCTTTGCCTTTCTGGTATGAGTTTATAATAAATTGCTTGGAGAATTGGATTTTAAATCCCAAAATTGATAAGAATTGGAATTTTAGTGATATTCAGTTTTTTTATTCTTTATTCGATTGTATGATTTATTTATTTATTGTTTCTCTTTTTTTCAGGTTCTTTAATTGGCATTTGGATTAATGGTTTTATCAATCATTGATTAAATTTTCTAAATGGTTTTGTTACCCTTGGTGTATATGAATTAAAGAGATGCTAATTTTAATTTGATTTTTTTTGGGTCAAATTTTTAGTTCTCTTTTAACTCACCAAAATTAAGCATAATTTGATCATTTAATACATAATATATGTTATCTTATTATATAAGGTTTGATTGCACTCATGAGAGCTCAACATGTGTCTCATGATGGATTACACACACATGTAAAAACTATTTTTTTTAATAAAAAAGGAAAACCAATAAATAAAAACTAAATAAAATCAAATAGATAATTTTAACTTTTGTTTTTGGGTTACATAATTATGAACATGCTTTTAACAATTTCAGATAAATTTAAATTTATTTCTTTAATAAAAAGGAAACTAAATAAAAATAAAAAGAAATTAGATACTTTTTAATTTTCATTTTCCCCAATAAGTATTTTCTTCTTATTATTACAATAAATTTTAAATTTTCTATTTATATATACATTGTTAGATTTCTATATTATTTAGAATCTAATTAAAAACTTCAGTTTAAGAAAAAATAATGATGAACTTTTCAGTTTATTCTTTTAAAACTTTTTAATACAATTAAATGAAAAATAAGTATTTTCATTTAAAAGAAAAAAAGAGAACTTGACACGTGCTATTTATAATTAACAAGATTATAACATGTCTTGGTTGATCGTATAGATTCTAACATATGTTAAAAAAAATTATTGTTGCTATATTATATCAAAAAGGTAAATCAACAAAATCATAAAAATTGATTATTTTAATTTTCATTTTTATATATGTTACATATTAAATATTAATATTTAATAAAATTTAGATTTTTATATTATTTAAGATCCAATAAATTTTATTTAACCACTTCTAACTATGTGAACAAAAAAATTGATTTAGTATATCCTAACCTAATTTATTATTCTAATTTTGGTAAGTGTTAAATAAATTTGAGAGTATGATGATTGGATTAACTAATACATAAAATGATCAAATTATTTAATGTATCATATCTCAATTACTATTAAAACATAAGATTTGTTTTCTAATAACTTTATCATCATAAAATAATAAGAATTAATTATTTGCATGAAATTCAATCAATTACAAAATCACAACATATTGGACATGAAAATTAAAATTTGAAAACAAAAGTTTTCTCCAGAAAGAAGAAATAGTCATTATCTTTTACTAAGGGAGGTATTGAGAATTGTTCTCTCCAAAATTGGTTATATTTGGTTAGCCTTTCACAAATATAACTAAACATTTTTAGATATTATGGTTTTTTATTATGTATTTTAGTTATTTTAATATAATTTTCTTTAGATTTTAGGGTATATAATTTTAGGGTAATTGTGTTTTATTAAGTCTAAATATTATTAATATTTTGATATGTAACTATATTTCAAGTATTTTGGGTATCCAATCGGTTCTCGGTTTTGTTCGGATTAGAACCCTTTTTCGTATTGTATTCGGTTTGGTTTTTAGGTTCTCGGTATTTTGTCTATACATATCTCACACGTATGACAAAAAAAAAACACGACAAAATAAAACCAAAAGCTATTAGACAAGATATATGTTTTAATATGTTATAACAAAATTATAAAATAAAAACTAAATTAAGTTATTTATGTAGAACAATAAACTTGTAATGTTTACAAAGCTGTGTTTCCTCATGGGAATGTTTGATACTCTCCTCTTATCTACTACTACTTGGTCAGTTATGCACTCTTATTAACATCTTATTCAAACTCTCTGTGATGTGTAGTTACATCACCCAGAACCTAATCCAACAAAAAATTTCTTCTTCTTATTTATGGGTTCTACTTCCAACAATGGTGATGATCACGACGAAAATGAAGTACTTTGTGGTAATTGTATCTTCTTCTTTGTTTTATGTTTGGTATATTGTACTTTGTGTAACTGATAATGTAATTTATGTAACAGGTTGAAGCCCTACTGTCAAGGTGACTTTCAACTTCGTTTCATCATAAATCTTTTGATATAATCATCCCAAATCATTCGTAATGGTGATTTGTAGGTCGATCTATGTGGCCACAGAACCATGACATCTGCTCACACCCTCTTTTCAGAGGGTGTTGTTAACTCAGACGCCATAGTCCAATTTGTAACAAGATCTGGGATTGTCACAGCCCAGCTGGTGCCAGAGACTACTTCCGAGCTAGGAGGATCCTTCTTGATCAAATTGGATTTCCCGGTGATTCCAACATGTGACTATAACTCTAGTGATATCTCTATATTTTTCAGAGCCTTAAACAGAGCTAGCATTGTTGATATCCGAGGGATAACGAACGATCACATTATCTCCGACGCTTTCTTCAATGGAGCTCCCAAAGCAAGCTCCACAAAAAAATCATTGTATGCATTTTCAAACAAACTTTCTATGTATCTTCTGGTTTTCATGCATGCTCTCATATCGCAACCCGATAATTGACTTGAAAATTTGGGAACAAGACTCTGATTTTTTCTAACCTTTTACTTATCCATTTGGTTACAGGTTGTGCTTCCATCTTGAGAATCTGGCATTCAAGTGCAGCCAAGAATGCAAAATTACTAAATTGCCCTGGTGAGATAGTAATTGTTACCGCGGCTGCGCCACAATCATCTATTTATGATTTATGCAGTCGGATCTTTCGCCTAAACATTTTTTCTTTTAGTCCTTCGTGAAGTGAAAGCAGATCCATTTTACTTCACAAGAAAAAAGAAAAAGAAAAAAAAGTCTACAAGGATAGAAAAAGTAAAAAAAGTCATGTTGTTATTGACCACTATTAATGATTTTGTTACCTTTTTCAAATATGATTTTTTTTCCACATAAAGTAGCTGAGCTATGTAATCTACACTAAGTGCCCTTGAAGGGTACATAACTCGATAAAAATCAGACATCCTTAATCTAACGAACAAAACTCGATAAAAGTTCTTTAGAGCATCCGAAAAAAAAACTCGATAAAATAAATCAAACAGAGCATACGAAAAGAGAGAGCAAAAAAAGTTATGGGAGTTGGTAATACCAGAAATTGAACATCGTTTTTAGAATTCGCTTGAGGAACAAAAGTATTGAGCTCTCAAGTATCTCTAACCCTGTGAGAATCTCTAATCTTGTTACAAATTCGACTACGTCTGAGTTAACAAAGCCCGTTTGAAAAGAGCAGATGTCATTTTTCTTGGCGTCCTCAAATAATGTATCAGCTAAATGCATCAACCTGTTACATAAAGTATATTATCATCAGTTACACAAAGTACATTATACGAAATATAAAAACTAAGGAGAAGATAGATACAGTTACCTCAAAGTATACTTCATTTCGTCGTGATCATCACCATTGGAAGTGGAACGTATAAATAAGAAGAAGAAGAAGAAAATACACAAAATTTGCCGAGGGAAAATGGTTGGAATACTTTCGGCGTGATGTAAATGCAAATAAGAAGAAGAAGGAAAAAATATAAAAGTTGTCACCAAAAGTTGTTGGATGGGGTTCAAAACGCATTTGACCATGAGATTCGGATGAAAAAGGCATATTTTGCTTGCTATTTATTTTCTCAACTGTTTACAGTTTACTACTTGTTTTTCTTATTATTTACATAGTTGCCTCTAACGTTTTAGTTTATCGTAAATACCTATATTTGACCATAATGAACTCTTAAATTGATCAATTAAACCCCAAAAGCCCAAACTTGTTCACAAACCCAAGTGTTGAATAAAAATCAAATATTTCGGTTTGTTTGACAGTTTTGTTATGTAAACTGTTATTGCATCATATGATATCTCAAAAACTTAACTTAAGAGTATAATTTCAGTTCATACAATAAGTTGGTTGGATGAAGTTTCATTTACACCACCCGATGGTTTTATTGGTTGTGAAACCTGATCCAGAAGAAGACAGAGGTGGCTCAGGTCGTCTTGGTTCTCTGGGTCTTGCAGGATCCACAAATATCACCCAACCGTCCAAGAACTTTGCATTCATTCCTTCCTTGGCTTTCTCTGCATCTTCTATCGTTGCATACGTCACAAAACCGAAACCTTTTGATCTCCCAGTGTCTCTGTCTGTAATCACTCTCGCTGCAACATCAAAACAAAAGAAATTTAGTGATTTGATGAAAATGTTCCAGCTAAGGCCTATATACAGAAGTCGTTTTGCTCCAGTTATTAAAGCTGAAAGTGGCTTTGTTCTTATGTTACCATCAACGAGCTCCCCAAAAGAAGCAAATGCATCCTGAAGCTTCTCATTTGTTGTGAGTCTCGAAAGACCTATTCGAGATAACAAAACCAAAAATACAAAACAAATTCATTGACTCAGAACACAAAGACACCACCAACCTCTAAACTGAATTACCATAAATTTTGAAAATTTGGCAACTGGATATAAACTTCCATGTTGATTCACATAAACAAACACTTATTATTGATAAGAGAACATGACCAAAACCATCCAAATTTGCACATATCGATATCATCTATAGACTATAGCACAAGTCCAAAATTTGTTCCTAACATTGTAATTAATTTTTGACAATTCCAGAAGAAATTACCGCTAACGAAGAGCTTCGGAGACGTAAGAGTTGAGCAGTGGCGAAGACACAAGGATGGCAAAGATGAGAGGTTGTTGGATCGGGCAAAGAGACGGCGAAAGCTGGAAACGAACGCCATTGTAGCAAGGATTTCAGATCCAGGAGAATAAAGTAATTTCACGGCTTATCAAAGGCTTTTAACTTTTAACTCTGAAAACAAATCTTTGTTTTCTTCCGTTTTACACAGGTTAAATTGAAGATAATTGAAGGTTAAAATGTTTTAATCTTATCCAAATCTTATACTACAAAACATTTCCAACAAACTTTTCTTAACCAAAAGAATATATGTAAAAGACAGAAATGATTTATTTTCTGGTAAAAAATACACATATGTTTCTATCTGTTTCTATTTTATTTAATTTTTTATTTTCTTTGGTCTCTTTACAAATATGGAACTGTTCTGGGGACTCCTTTGCCAATCTACAAATCTATATTCAAAGAAAAAAAGAATCAAAAATATTACAAAAAATATACCCAAAAAAATTGCTCCATCTTCCAGAAAACAAAAACAAAGAAGAGGAAGGAAAGAGATCACAACACCAAAAATCAAGACGAATCATTGAGAGTTTTTGATTCTGATAAACCAGTCTTAGGTACTTTCTTCTCCAGCATTGAGGTTCCTTTGAAGATTGTTAGCTGCACTTCCTTTTGGTACTTCTGCAACTACACAAAAAAAAAAACACCATTGTCATTGCTTACTCAATAGCAAAACTCATAATGATCCACAAAAAGAAAAGAAAAAGTTCACTTACTTGCTGTTCACTCATCTTTGTAAACCCAAACTTATTTGTCCATATAGACTCTGCTTCTTCAGCAGCTGGAAGGACCAGGTTCTCAACATTTAGAGAAGACAGAAGATTCTCTACACAAGCAAACAACCCTTGGAAGTAGCCCTAGTGACCATTCACACAATAAAGCTAAGTTAATCCATGTCCAAAAACCCAAGAGATATTATGAAAAAGTGGTATGTACAGAAGAAACTTTACCCTTCCTTGGTACTCTCGGCTTGTGGCCACAATAGGAAGTTCAGCAACTTGCTGACCAAATATTCTCAGCAGCGCAGCAGATACAACAAGAGAACTAAACAAGCATCATGAAATTTTAAAAAACAAATTAGCATAGAAGACACAGAAGTTATAAGAGAAATAAATCAGTAATAAACAGAGATAGAACATACTTTACAATCAGGACCAAACAGTACATTCCTCCAAACTCCTGGCCAGATATATTTCTCCTGCAAATATATCATAAGAATTACATGGCGAATCAACCACTACCAAAACATGGCTATTGTATCAGAGTTTATCACGTCGTAACTTACCCATACACCATGACAGGAATGAGATCACGACCAGACTTTGCAACTATGGGATCAAAACACTCCTAGAAGATAGACAGGTAAGAATTAGGCTGCATGTTCAGCATACATAAAGTCAAAAGATAATTGTAACACATCTGAAGTTAAGGACATACTCTGAAGATAACAGCTGCTCGTGAAAGCAAGGGCAGATGCTCTGGATATCGACTTTTTCCACTAAGTATCCTCCACTCAACTGTATCCCCATCTTCGGTAAATATTCCTTTTTCTCTGTCTTTTCTGCATATCATGTCTAACAAAGGTGTAGGAATAGTTTGTGGCCCACAAGAAACAGAATTCAGAAGTGCCGTGTGAATCCTGCTGCAGTCGCTACAGCAGAACCATTTCTCCTGCGGGATTTCCTATAGCATTCAAGAGAGAAGTTAAATAAGGTTGAATGAGTTATGTTAATAACAATGCACAACTTACTTTCAAATCACAGAGCCCATTCTCCCTCAGGCAACCAACATGGTACTCTTTCTCACACTTCAAAAGAAAAGAAGAAGAGAACTATCAGAAAAGGTTGAACTAATAATGGGAAGAAATGAATAAAAGAGATTAGGAATTAAGAGCGTACCTGGTCACAGAGAATAACAGTCCTATCGTCAAATTTTCCAATGCTAAAATCATGGGACCTAGCAACGATAAAACGTGAGTAAAACATAGTTAGCATTAAGCACCACAGGGGCACAATACGTGTATAGGAAGTGGCACCTTAATGTGCCTCACAAGAAAACCAACCTGCAAAACACACAGCCACCAATTTCGCTTTCTGGCGCTGTAACGACTCTTGATAGTCTTATAACTATAGGCTTAGCGTTGCCAGAAGGATCAGTAGCAGTAGCCTTTTTACTAGAGGTAGGTCCATCATTGCAGCTCGAGCAGTACCATGTACCTTCAGGCATAGACTGAAATTTCAAACAAGCTGCATATGAAAAAAGACATAAAAGATCAGAACCAGAAGATACATGCATAATATATTAGAGTACACGAGCAAGGGTACTATACTCCAGCAATATCCTACACCTACCTGTATGAAATGCTTGAGGACATCCAGTACAAAGTAGCAAATCTCCACCATCTCCACAAATAGAACACATGTCATCACTGTCACCAGTTGTAATGACATGTCCATTCGCCAACGACATTGCTATATCATGCAATGACAATCCGGAAGTGATGTAGATATGACGATAACTGCAAAAGATAAAACAAATTTAGATAAAAACATTCCACCATTAAGGAAAAATAACATATTTATTGTATAACTCACGGTTGGCGTCTAGCAGCCATTCCAGCATGCGATTCGAATTGCGAAGGACTAATCTGTTGTAAGCAGAAAGAAAAATAAAATAAGTAAACTATGTTCAAACCGAGTCTATGGACAATCAACATAGCCACTGCATCCACCAGTTACCTCTCTATTGCAGCAGCTACAGACTATACCACTTCCTTGCTTGTAACCCTGTAGTAGCTTCTGTAGGAGAAAAAATGGTAACAAAACTCAACTTCAATTCAACTTTCAGTGAAAATAAGAAGACCAAGTCATTTGTCTGCAATAACAAACCTGAGTTTTCACATAGTAAGCCAATTCAGTCCCGTCCGGAAGCCCATTAGGCATAAACAGCATCCGATGTAAATCATTGTCCCTAGAAATAGAGGATTGTATTTAGAGTTTCAAATGCTAACAGAAAACACATAAAGTAATGAGGTTGGTAAAATAGCAGCACAAACCTCTTTCTATTGCTTCCTTCAGTAACTTTCTTATGGCAACCCATACTCGATGCATGAGAAGTAAGCCTACAGGATTAGCGACCAAATAAATTTCCAAAGCTCCATTGATAATTGTCCATGAGGACCATAAGTAACACCTAGATTACTTCACTAATTACTTTGTAAACGAAAATATCAAAGACACATACTTCTTAGCTATCCGCTTCGGCTCATCTAATGTGTCCTTTGCATATGTTTTCTCTCGAGAATAATGATTCTCCAGAGAGCATGGAGTCAGACTCTGACTCTCATCATGAGATTGACCCGGACCAGGACCAAGATAACTGCAGCTTTCACAAGAATCACTCTCAGATAGTAACACAAAATGCTAACTTAGAGTACACAACCAAAACTTATATAAATTCCACTGACTATAATCTCCAAATAAATTCCCCAATCACAGATCAAGTAGTCAACTAAAAGTAGGAGCAGATAGTACCTGACAAGGGAATGTTCCATGATATGGTTCCTGTCAGACATGCTATTACTCTCTTGGAAACTTGCTGCAGGAAAGAACAAATATATCAGGCTCAGCACTATACTTCTAAAAGCAAATGATTGCAAAGACAATATATGGAGAGCACCAACAAACAAGACACCTGGCCATCACCTTTCCAAGCTTGTAAGCCCTCCTCATACAGAGCAGAGCCAACTACATTTCTTATTACTTCCACAAGACCATCACGAGGAGCAGTCTTCAATTCTTGAACTACATTATAGACCGCTCTTCCATTCTCCAAAAATATGTGATTATTAGGATGTCTAGTTTTTGCACCAGCATGCAGCTCAAACTCAAACGCACTTAAAACCTTTTTGCATAAAAAATATATATAACATCGTTAAATCACACAGAACAACAAAACCATAAATAACGATCCGCAAAGAGAACACTCACTTTCAAGAAATTACAAGTCGTGCAGCCACACAAATACCCACCCGAATGGATTATCCCCTCAAGCTCTCTCTGAAAAGCCATTAAAAGTGAATAAGTCACCTAAACGAAAAATATCGAAACCCAAAGACGACAAAGAAACACAAAAGATTCGATATTTACCACAGGTGGGGATGAAATATACTTCACTCGAGCACCTTCAAGAAAACCCGTTTCCAGTAGCTTCTTCACATTAGCTGGACAACAAACAGAAGAAACAATCTTCTTCGGCCTCTTCACATCCCACCCAGAAGCTGCAACACCACCTTCCCAAGCATGATCCTTTACCACTGCCAAATCATTCTTCGGTTTACTCAACTTAAACGTGATCTTCGTGATTCCAGTCGAGCTAAGATGCTTAGGAATCTCCAACACAAAACGAGACGGTAACACATCATCACTCGACTGCTCTGTTACAGACGCCTCGTTTCCGCTTCGTTCCTCATCGCTTAACTCACTACCGGAACACTCAACGCGATCACCTAAACCGGATTTAACCGGCTGGCTAGAGACATCACGGAAAAGAGACGTGCTTTCAACCGGAGATGGCAGGGGATTTGAAATCTCCGATGTAATGTCATCATTAGAAGCTTCTTTCGCTTGTTTCTTATTGGGAAAATGTTCATCGGTGCAAAGACGATCTCTTTTCAATCCACCCATTGATGATGGATTCTCTTCCGCAATGATTCCTTCCATTGGCATCTCCAAACAAAGTGTTCCTTCGAAAATTGCTCAATATTGCAATATGGCATCCAATAGAAACAGTACTAACACTAGCTGGGAGTTAGATCTGAGTCACGGATTTGAATCCAAATAAGCGTTGAACAGTTCCAAATCCAATCACAGTTCCCCCACTAGAATTGCGTATCCAATCCGAGTCTGTTAACAAACTAATGAAGAACAGAGATGGATTTAGTAGTCTAATTCAATCCGTAAATGATGAAATTACGAATCAATTCATAAGAATCAAACGAGGAAGAAAAGAGTAAGGAATTGGAAAAGAAAAAGTTGGGTTTCGAATATTACGGATCTAAAAGATCTGAAGATAAAAGCTATGAAATTCGAATTCGGGAAAAAAAAATCGATAGAGATAAGAAGAAGACGGCGAAGAAATTTAGGGTTAGGGTGGAGATAAGAAGGAAGAAGAAGGAACGTGCAAGGCGGCAACGAACCAGAAACGAAAAAGCTTTGTTCGCGGTCCAGATTACTTTTCAAAGCAGAGAGAGAAGAGAGGAGGAAAAAAAAAAACAGAAAACTACTGAGATATTTTTATATTTTTATGAAAAGTTTTTAATTAGGCAATAAAAGAGGATAATGGAATATATATATATATATATACATAACAGTCCGTTATAGTTTTATATATATCTTTTTTGACCATATTAATTTATTTTACAATCTAATCTACTTATATTAACTTAGAAGTTAAGAAAAATGTTGATTCTAAGTATATTTACAATATTTAGTATCAGCTTTAACTTTAAGTCGGTTATATCAAAATTATTAGAGTTATATTTGGACCTTTGTTTTTTTTTGTTATTGTGGTGAAGAGAGATAATATGGGACAATTAAAAGTATTGAGATTATTTTAGAATAAGTTGAAACTTATGGGGTGACTTTATGCAAATGAAAACAAAAAGGGGAAGAAAATCGTGGCAGTTGCTGATGACATCTTGGAATGAAGGTACGAGAACAAATTGTTTTCCGTGCTATTTTATGTTTACTTGGTAATATCCACGTGTATATGTGGCATTTTTGTATTAATTATATGTCTTTGTTTAGTGTTTTAATTTTTAAATTTATAAAAATATCCTAAAAACAACAAAAAAATATATTTTAAAAAAAAATACCATTACTTGGGGAATTTTTTTAACCAAAAACTATATATATTAGGTTTAGGAAAAAATGAGTAAAATTTACCAAATCTTTTAAGACCATTTCCTACACCCTAAATTTTTTATACATTAAACTTGATATATTTAGTAATTTTACAAAATAAAAAATAAATATGGTATTTTTGAGATTTTCAATTTGTATACATTATGTTTTCCCAAAAGTATAGTAACACAAAATATTATTAGGTTGATGTGAATAAATTTTATCAAAATTTTAATATATAAATACTTACAATTAAAAACTGTATAAATTTTTTACAATGCCAACAGGCTAAGAAAACACATTAAAATTTAACAAAACGTGTAAAATCCAGATTCGTTAACATAACTAACATTAAAAAAAAATCGTATTGACAAAAATCTTATTAAATTCAATCAAATATTGTTAGATATGTTAGCATATTACTTTGGCTTGATTTGAAAACAAACTTTCATTAATATATTTACACGTTAACTTTCTTTTAAGTTAAACCCATTTTTTCCAATCAAACTTTTATATTTTAACAACTCTAAAATCATTTCTAGAAGTTCTCACAGTCCTGAGTCCAAATTTTCATCTTTGGTTTTTTTGAAACAATAACCCCTTTTAATATTATTTTTTTTGTTTAAAGAGAAAAATTTTACTTTTACCGTCCGAACTAAATCAACCTGGCATAAATTACATATGAGACATTTAGCTAGGCTTGTTTGTAAATTCGCATCTAATAGTGTAATTATCAGCAACATTAGTAATAGTCAATTTCTAGTATCTGACAAACGTGATTCTCTATCTCTAACTCCGACAACTAAATTGTGTCCTAAATTTGCTTGTCCTATCAGAAAAAAAGTCGATGACGACATCAAAGAAGCCGTAACCAAAAACGGCGATAAATTTGGTCGTTTTCAAAATTTCCTAATTCGTCGTTAGAAAAAAAAAAAAAAAAGCAAGAGCAGGTAAAGATTAGGTTATCTTATCTTTCTACTTCTCTTCTTCATCGAAGCTACTCCAATTTCTATGGCGGAACTATTTACGATCGGTCAAACTATAAAGCAATAGAGAGAAAGAAGAAGAAGAAGAAGAAACCATTAAACTTTTAAAAACAAAATGATTCGACATCTATTCTCCTCTCTGACTCATCGATTCGCTTGGCGGATTCCGCTTTTCGTCTACGGCGCCACGTGGACGTTGTTTCTGACGATCACGGTGGCGATTGTTTCGCTCGCACCAGAATTCGCCTTCGTGTCCGCGATTTATCCGTCTTCTTCTTCCATAGAGTTCTCGCGGCGGTGCGGTTCTGACGCAGCCGTAATGGTGCCGTTGGATCTTCCAACAGAGGTGTTTTGTTTGCCGGCGAATCTATTCCGGAGGTCGAAGATGGACCTCGTTGTTCCGCCGGTTTTTGCAGCTATAGTTGTGGCTGTTTCCGCCGTCGTCGTACGAACTATGGGCCTTTGGGAGGCGGATGACGCCCATTAGTTTAAGCCCATTAATCATTTAACACCAATTCTCATTTATCTGCTTATGTCTCTTGATTTCATTTGGAGAAATGATTGGTATACATTATTTACCTTTACATTAACGCTAGTTGGAAATATACTTATACATATATGCGGATTCAACATAAATTTATAACATTTTATGATCAAGAAGTTGACCCCAAAAAAAAATAAAAAAATCATTCGATTATTACACAATCGATAATGTTTTCAATTTCGATACAGAAATATGCTTGTGATAAAAGATATGTCAATGTGACAATAATGGAAGATAAACTTTGAATGTGTAAGACATTTTTAGTTTATATGTTTATTTAGGGAGAGAATCGATGAGTTTGACGCTGAAATCCCAAAGCTTATCGGCGAGAGACTTGTCGGTAGCAAATTTGCTCGGGGTGGTGACGTTACAGTCGGCGAAGTACTTCCCGGTGACGCCTTTGAGATCAGGATGAAGTGCCACGTAGCATGTTGTTGCTGCTCCCTGACAATGCCACCCAAAGAAAAAACAACAACTTTGTGTTATTTTTTAAAAAATCTTCATAAGGGTTGGAATTTGAGAGATATTTAATTAATAATTTACCTGAGGTATATTTTTCCACAAGAAGAAACTCATAGCCTTGAAGACAGCTGAATACGTAAATTATATATTATATATCAAATTTTTAAAAAATGTAAAACGAAAAATGTTGGAATGAATAATATAGAGAACCGGTACGTACTCATTCCTAAACCGGAGTAACGGAAGAGATTAGTGGTGACAAGTCCAGGGTGTACCGAATTCACTGTGATGTTTACACCTTCTTCCTGCACCAAACAATGGTCCAAATATGTTTAATTCTTGTTGTTGTATATGGTATCACATTTTAAACGATGGAAATAATTTTTATATATCAATGTAATAAGTATATATATGTACTATCTACATCTACATACCTGTAGTCTACGAGAGAGTTCATTGGAGTGCAATAAGTTTGACAGCTTGGACTGTCCATAAGCTTTTTTCTCCGAATATCTAAATAATTTAATTAAAATGTGTTTCTTCATTAATTAAACTAATGAAAACTTTAAATTAAATTAAAATAAAATGAATGAAAACTTACTCATCAGGGTCATTGATGCCATTGAACTTGATACCTTCAGAGTAAGTATAAGTATGAGCAACAGATGACAAATTCACAATCCTTCCTTCAATTCCACTTTCTTTTGCACTAGTCTTCATTTTCTCCAGAAGCAGATTCGTCAACAGAAAATGACCTGGACTCCATCATAATATAAAAAATATTTAATATAACGATTTATTTATCTACAATCTAACCTATTTCTTGTTACAAAAAAAAATAAAAAATCTAACATATTTCTTTAGAATTCAAATAATATTAGTTTTGTAACAATTAATTGTATATATAGATATGATTTTCTGGTATTATAACTATTCTTATTGTGTATTCCAATATTATTTTCTAAGAAGGAAACATATTATAAAAAAATGAAATGTTACCAATGTGGTTTGTCGCGAACTGTGATTCAATCCCATCTTCAGTGAGCTGGAAAGGACAAAACATAATACCTGCATTGTTTCTGACATTTCAAAAGACACAACAAATAAAACATTAAAAACCTTAAAATCTTAATCGTTGCAAAAGAAAAAAGAAAATAAATAATATATAGTAATTATTAATACGTACATGAGTATGTTGAGAGGGAGATTAAGAGCAAGAAAATGATGGACAAAGGATCTGACAGATCTGATGGAAGAGAGATCGAGCTGAAGATAATCGATACGAGCTTTAGGGTTCATCTGAAGAATCATCTCTTTAGATTCATTAGCAGCCTTTGGGTTTCTGGCGGCAATGATGACATGAGCTCCTCTCATTGCCAACACTCTTGCTGCCTCCAATCCAATCCCACTTGTTCCACCTTCATTTGTTTCATTTACCAGTTTTGTATCATTTAAAGCTATTGCAGGCAATCAGAACAATCGAACAAATGTGTCTACGTTACTACGTACCAATAACATTGATGACTCTAAAGAGATGAGTAACAAAAAAAAAAATTGCCATATATTTCCTACTTTTCTATTTTTGTTTAGTATTTGTTATATAACATTTTTATAAGTTCAGAAATTCAAACCGGAAATATTAGTTTAATATTAAATAATTAGTTTCAATTATTTGTCAAAAAGATTGTATTATACGAATATAAAATTTGATGGTGATTATGAAATATATAACGAGGATTAATCTGATTCCGATATGATCGAGAAGTTGATCTAGTATCATAAACATAATTAGAGAGAAAATACAAAACTAAGAAAAGTTTGCTTTTGGACAAAGAACCGATCACGACAAAAGGAAATAAAATATTTGGTGTTTGTATGGCTGTTACAACTTACAAGTTGGAAAAAATCCTAAAATTTTGTGTTTTTGCTCAAAACCCCAACTTTAGCTTATTCTCAAAAGTTGACTTTTTCTTCACCATTAAAACAATCAATCTCACATTCATTGAATTAATAGTAATATTTTTGGCCGGAAACTCTTCCACGACACCGAACTCTAAGATAAATTTAGTCTAGCAATAATAGTTTTTGTTTTGTTTTTTTTTCTTCTTCACAATTTAGAAAATATCAGATGAAAAAAAGATTTAAAAAACCTGTGATGATGGCAGTGAGATTATTGGCATCAATGGAGCGAGTGACATCTTCAGCAGTAGAAGCTGATCCAAATCCACTCTTTCCTGCTTTTCCAGTCACCATTCCATATATTCCCATGATCCTTATCTCTGTCTTTCTTCTTCTAATTAACAGAAAACAAAAGGAAGAAACTAATTATAAACCCTAAAAAATGTTTTAGATGAAGAAGAAGAATGGAGAAGAAATAGAGTTGAGAGTTTACAAGATGGATGGTTATAGGAGAGGAGAAGAGGCTGTGTGGCTTTAAATAGGCTCACGCGTGAGTAGATCTAGCAAGACTTGATCTGACAGCTAATCAACATTAATGCTTAGATTTTGTTGAACAAGAAAATTACGAGTTTATGGTATCACTAATCCAAATAAATCTCAAAACAGATTTATGCTATCTATGGATCATTTGATACTTTATAAGTCTATAGGCCTTTGCATCATAGCTTCATGGGGTCGTCACTAATTTTTGTATAATTGTCAACTCAATATTGGCTCGGCTAGTTTACGTCTACGTTATAGTGGTTGCCGAATTATGAGATTTGTCTAAGTTTCTTTATTTTAAAGTTAGCATCACGTATTTATGTGAAGCATGCTTGTATATGTTTAACATCCATTAAAATACAACTAATCATGAAGTATGGCAATATTGGTTGTCAAAGTTTCTTCAAGAATCCTAAATTGGGATGTGACCTGGGAAAACAGGATCATAACCCCCGGTTAAGATTTCCTCGGTTGAGAAAACTGGAAAATTTGTTAACCGAAGAAATGAAATTGCGTACCAAAGTTAACCGAACAAAATAACACACGTAATGATAAAAGAAGAAAATAAAAATAAAAAATTGTTATTGAGGTCATTACAGATTTTGAAGAAAAAAAATGAAAGTTTGAATCTCAAAAAAAAAAAAAAGAGCTGAAGACTAACCAAAATAGTTTAGTAAGCAGTCTCCTATGAAGCTTGTACAAATATAAAATGAAACTATAAATGTAGAAGAACAAATAATGACGATCAATGAATCGAACGTCAAAGCAATTGATATGCGATAAAAGAAAGACCTGTAATGGCTTAATGGTTGAGAAGACCACACTCTCTGCTCTCTCTTGTGACAGAGCAACGAAAGACCTCACAGGCTTTTGCTTTTCCTTTAATTATACAACTTCATTCACCATTCTCCTGAAACACCTGTGAATAACGAATTAGTGTTACTGCACGATCTTATCGACATTAAAGTGTTGGAACTTGAACTGGAGCGTTACCACTAGAGAAAACCTCCACCGGTCCAAGCAGTGTCTGATTTCCCATTGTTGTTACCTACAGTTTTCTTATCACCTGCACTCTGATAATAGAAATCATCGTCTTTAGCATCATTATCATCCCAACCAGCCCAACCATCGTCGTCATCATCATTAGAAGTCGACACCTTTGGTGCTGCTTCTTTTTTGGTATCTTTCTCTTCTCCCCAGTCATCCCAAGAATTCGAGTTGCGATAATTGTTTTGGTTACCACTTGATGTTGATGACTGTAACCCTCCAAAAGATGAAGAATTTGCAGGTTTGTTTCCAAACCCGGAGTCTTGGTAGTAACCGTTGCCCTGGTTTCTATTCTGCTGTTGATTCCAGGTTGATGCTTCTTCTTTAGTAAACTCTTCAACCTTTTGTGTAGCAATTGCCATTACTCCTTTCATAATCCCCCATGTCCTCTGTCCTATCTCTGTTGTCTTATTCGCAACAACATTAACAGTCTCACTAACTGTCTGATCTAAGCCACCTTCTTTGACCTGCAATAAATAAAGGTTTCTTATCTCACAATCCAAGAATCTATGCTCTATTCAGAGTTCTAGTGGAACTCACTAGAGATTATGCAGAGGCGTAAAGCCAAAACACACTGAGCCTCAACACTAAGATTATGCAGCTAAACAAGACTCTTAACTTTTTTGTTACATAACAACGTCAAATATGGGATAAACCTAAAAAGTAAAAACCATCGAGCTTAGCAGCAACTAGGCAGTAAACATTAAGTCAAGATCCTAATATAAGCTACCATGGATATGAGATTACTAGACTACAGATTGATACCAAAGATCTAAAATCAAAGGTGGCTTTCACGAATGATAAAAGAAGTACCTTGGAAGTGAACTCCATGGTTCCAGTTTGAACAACATTCGCAGCTGATGCAGCAACCATAGACAATCTTCCAAAACCCTATTTTCATATTACGCCGTAAAAACAAACACAAATCATTTACAGAAAAACAGAGAAGTCACTCTCAACATCTAATAAAATCCAAAAGCATCCATTTTACCTCAGACATAACAGAGAAAACATCACCACCACCACCTTGTTGATTGCTTCTCGGAGCTGGACCGGAGCTAGATCCAAACCCAACATATTTACCTCCTTGTGAAGGAGGAAGTCCTTCAGGCTTAGACTCATTCTCCGCCATCCTCTTAGCGAAAAAACTCTCCTTATTAGCCGCCGAAGCCTCCAGCTGAGACCTCGAGAAAATATCCTCAGATGATCTCGACTTCGCCGGACCACCATGACCACCTCCAGATGCTCTAAAATCAGTCGCCGATTGATTCCGTCTCATATCAGGAGAAGATCTAAACGAATCATCGTTATCCCAATTATCCCATCCACCATTACCAGAATCTTTACCACCGCCCTGAGACAACGGAGGCTTCTTATTCATCCCACCACCACCAATCGATTCCTTAACAATCGGCGGATCTCTCCATTGTCTTCCTTCAGCTAAAGCTTGGATCCGATCTCGATACACAGACGCGGCATTTGAATTGTACTTTGCGATTATATCAGTCTCCTTAGAGATCCCGTATTGCGATAGGAACTTGTTGAGGCGTTCGTTGCCGCCGGCGTCCATTTTCTTGATCTGGATCTCGGACCATGAATCCATGGTGACGGATCGGACGAAGGAGATGTGAACACCTAAGCCTCGGTGCTTCCCTGAGCACTCCAAACACATGAAGATTCCATATGAAACCGATGCCCATTGAGGATTCTTCTGGGAGCAATCAACACATACTTTGTTCTCCGGATGAGATTGAAGCGTTCGTAATCGTCTCGCCGCTGCCATAATGCCGGTTCTCCGATCAGCTAATTAATCCGATCTGATTCGACCCGACCCGAATAGATCTGATTCAGGTCCAGATTCTAATGATACTGATGCATTTTTTCGCTGAATCGTTTTGTTAATAAACTTAGGGAAAAAAAATATTTGGTTCGTGTTTTTGGCACGTGCGTGGTTCGCGGCAGCTTCTCTGAAAAATTATTGGTTTTTTCTTTTGTCACGCTAAAAATCATAATTACAAATAGAACATTTTAATACTCCAAATAAGAACTTGGGGACTTGGACTTCGCCATTTTAAAACCCAATATTATCATTTGATTCATTTCATTCCATTATAATAATCGCAAATCTAAATGAAAACAAATGTTATAATTGCGTTCTTAAGTTGTTAATTCTTGATACTTACTCTTTTGGTGTTCATAATTAAGAAGATTGTGCTTAGTGATGCTGAACATATTTAAGGGTAAAATCGACGAAAACAATTTCAAATGAACATAATCAAAGTTAAATGAAGAAACAGATTAAGCGCTTTCATTAATCCAAATCAGTGAAACTTAACAACGAAACACTAACAACAACAACAGCTGAGAAATCGTAATTCCCAAATCAAACAAAACCTAAAATAACCAAACGATTTACAAACTCCGATTCAAAATCAACCTCCGAATCCATACAGAGTTCGTCCTTGCCTCTTCAACGCATAGACAACATCCATCGCCGTGACAGTCTTCCGGCGAGCGTGCTCAGTGTAAGTAACAGCATCACGAATCACATTCTCGAGAAAGATCTTAAGAACACCACGAGTCTCTTCATAGATCAAACCGCTTATACGCTTCACACCACCTCTTCTCGCTAAACGACGAATCGCCGGCTTCGTAATCCCCTGAATGTTATCCCGGAGAACTTTCCGATGCCTCTTCGCTCCTCCCTTTCCCAATCCCTTTCCTCCTTTTCCTCTCCCTGACATTTTGATTTCCACAGAAAATGAAACTCAGAAACTAAAATTGATTTTTTTTCTACACGTGTGAACTTAGACTGCGATGTGTAGATCTAAAAGAAGATGAGAGGTTTATATAGGAGGACGCATCTTTTGTGTTTTCTGTTTTTACTTTTTGAGGAGGATATGATCCGTTGGATTTTATTTTAATCGACGGTTAAAGATGTCGATCCGCGTGAATTTTTATTTAAGAGTGGCTACTGTCTGTTTACATAACATATGAGCCATTGGATCTATTGAAATCTGAACCGTTAGATCTCTCTCTATTGAGGATGAAAACGGCGACGTATACTTGTTTACCGGGAAGTCGAAGAAAAACGCGCGGGAAAATTGAGACTGTATCTTTTCATCGTAGGGCAAAATTTTGGATCTCCGGCTGCTTCATCATCTCGTCGAAGTCTCAAATCGAATTCACGATTCGCCAGTTTTTCTACTTTACTCGGATTCAAGCATCTATAACCACCGCCGGGATTTTGTTCCTTTGTGTACCGATTCTGTGTAGGTAATTTTCGTTCTATGTAGATTTTGATAATTGGTTCTGATCCAATTGTTATCAGCTCGATAGCTTGGTGTTGATTTTCCTGAATTATCATCCAAAGACAATGTCTTTCTGTTGAAACTATGTGATTAGTTAAGTAGTTTCAACTTTATTATTCATTTTAATTGTGCCTTCATAGTTTTTTTCTGGAAATATATGTGAAAGTGTGGATAGATAATAACATTTTGATTTTTCGAAAATCAGTAGGTTAAATGTTAAAAATTTGGGGATAGAGGTTGTTTTAGTTATCAGAGTGTTCAGGTTTAGTGGGAAATGTTTGAGTAAATAGAACTAAGCATCTTTGAAAATAAGAAAATTTTGGTTTTCTAATTGGTGTTTTAGTTTCTTAATTCAGAATTCAAGCTTGTTAGGTGAATTAAGGTATTGCTGAATATAGTTGTTGGAAAATTCTATAATAATCTCTCATGGTTGTTATCTCAGGACACTGGTGGTATAGGTCTTCGTTTTGTCCCACAAAAATGGAGAACATTGATAACTTAGAAGAAGATGATTGTGGGTTCTCAAGAAACTACTTTCTCGCAAAAGAATTGGGTGGGACGAGCAAGCGGTCAGCCCACAAGCTCTCTGATATTCATCTTGTTGATGAGCAGGTGATTTTGGATATTCTCTCTCGAAGTATGTTTTGCTCATAAAATAGCTTTCTTTGATAAGTTGATGGACAAAAACATTATGTGTTTCAGGAGCTTAGAGAAACAGCATCGACAATAGAAATGAAGCACGCGAAAGAGATTTCTGAGCTTATCAGCGATTACAGGACTATGTACCCAAAGTGGGTCTTTGAGCTCAGGTGATAAAAGTTATCTTATTTAGCGTGGACCTTCTCATGTATACTCCTCTAGAAGTTAAGCACTTGTTTTCCATCTGAGTCATCATATTTTCGTGTGTTCTCATTTCATGTTGCTGCTTCCAGGTGTGGCTTTGGCCTTCTTATGTACGGCTTTGGATCTAAGAAAGCTTTAATTGAAGATTTTGCTTCTGCTTCTTTGACTGAGTATTCCGTTGTCGTCATCAATGGCTACCTCCCTTCTGTAAATCTAAAACAGGTAATCTTTTCTCATTTTGGATGCAGCATTCTTTCTCTGGCACATCTCTATGTTCTTCAGGTTGAAAAGAAAATAGTTTTACGTTTCTATATTGCATTTCAGATTCTTTTAGCATTAGCTGAACTTCTGTCCGAGCTATTGAAATCTAGAAGAAAGAGTTCAGGGAGCATATCTAAAGGTCAAGAAACATTTCCTTCACGCTCCATTGATGATCTTCTGTCTTTTCTACATGGCCCACAATCCGAAGACAAAGACTGCTTCATTTGCGTTGTTGTTCATAACATTGACGGCCCTGCTCTAAGGGATCCTGAATCACAACAAACTCTTGCCCGGCTTGCTTCCTGTTTGCACATACGCATTGTTGCCTCTATTGACCATGTCAATGCTCCATTATGTAAGCATTATTCTCCATCTCATTCTATTGCAATTCTTTATGCTCACTGCTATATGTTAAAGACTTGTTAGATCTTGTGTACTCCTTCTTTGACCTGATGTGGCGTTTGCTTGTATCCATTGGCAGTGTGGGACAAGAAAATGGTGCACACACAGTTTAACTGGCTATGGCACCACGTTCCAACATTTGCACCATACAAGGTCGAAGGCGTATTCTTCCCGTTAGTTCTTGCACAGGGAAGCACAGCCCAAACCGCCAAAACAGCGGCAATTGTCTTACAGAGTTTAACACCAAACGCTCAGAACGTCTTCAAGATTCTTGCAGACTACCAACTTTCACACCCAGATGAAGATGGCATGCCCACCGATGATCTTTATTCAGCCTCCCGGGAACGCTTCTTTGTGAGCAGCCAAGTGACTTTGAACTCTCATCTCACTGAGTTTAAAGACCACGAACTGGTTAAGACCAAGAGAAACTCCGATGGACAAGAGTGTTTGAATATACCTCTCACTTCGGATGCAATTAGACAGCTCTTGCTTGATCTCAATCAGTAGCACCAACTATACCAATATTCACTTTCATTGCTTCAAATGTTAAAATATTTTATTAATTGATTGAATGTTATACTATTCTCAGCACTCAAAGCTCATACAATAGTACTTATCTGAGATCATGACAATTTTTCTTTCTTTGTACAGACCTTAAATTGAATCTACGGCCAGGGTTGACTTCAACGCAACATACACAAAGATGACTCCTATAATAAGCTTATATATGAGTGACTAATATCAATGAGAGATGACTCCTATAACAATAAGCTTCTACAGAACACATGTTTCTCTTTTTTTACGTCAGCATAAGATCGTTTCCTCCAAGATGAGGACGGAGACACACACGCACCTCATGCTCTTCCGGTCCAGCTCTTAACTTCGGGACGAGTATATCAAGAACTGACCCGGTACCATCATAATACGCTTCAATGTTTGCATCTTCCGGGATACGAGTAGACAACGGGATCTCTCTGACAAATTCTCCAGGTGGACAATGCTCAGAGGCAGGATCAGTCAACTTGAATGTTCTATCATGTAACTTTATGAAAGGTCCGCGCGAAGTACTGACGCATGAAAGTTTGATTACTCCGTGTGTAAGAGTGTTGAACCAAGTGACTTTAACGTTATTCAAATCCACAAAAGGAAGGCTGATTATGATCAAGTAGCCTTCTTCATCCTCATAGATCGTTTTAGCAGCAGTAATAGGTCCATACACGTTTTTCATAACACCGGTGAACTGGTTTGACCAATTTGGTAGCTCGTTCTGATGAGCTCCGTTAACAAGAGATGGCGGGTGGTTCACTGTTAAGCAGCATTCCTCCTCATGGATCCCATTTGAGAACAAGTCTTTCCTCTTCTTGTGGCTCGAAGGAGACAGATCAGTTGCTTCACCATTGGAATGGTTAGATGGTTGAGTTGAGAGATTGAGTCCAGATCCATTGAGTAACTTCTTAGAAGTGCTTGCAGAAGTATTCTTTAAAGAAGACGACGTAGGCCTCTCAAGCTCAAAGTCAGTGTTGGGAAGGTTTCTCCACGAACCAAAGTCGCTAGCTTCAGGTGGAATAGTGAAATTCAAATCACGACCGGTAAGCTCCATCCACCTTTTCCTCTCTTCATCATCAAGACAAGTGAGGTTTGGTAAAGGAACAAGCTCAATCCCATGAACACACTGCGGATTCGACAAACCTCTGTAGTGTTTCCTCTGCATTCTATGAGACCTTACAAAGCCTTTGTCAACACTAAACGGAAACAAACGATCCCCTTGTCTAGAATGCCCATTCATGTAACTCCTCAGCTGCATCTTCCCAAGAGCATTCTCAGGTCTCTCTTTAAAAACCCACATGTACATGTTCTCCATATCATGCTGAACAAGAAACACATCAAGCTTCAAATCCGTCTTGTCAAAACCAGTAATCCCGTTGCTGTCTCGGACGATCTTCGCCTTTGATTTCTCGTTTAAAGCAGGCTTGAAGTAGAAACTGAAGAAAAACCAAGCGCCCCAAACACTATCAACTCTTTTAGCGCATTTCCTCCCAACTTTAGGCGCAACACTCATGTAATTCTCAGTCTCATAAGCTTGTGAACCTAAACCAACATCCAAAATATCGGAAGAATCCAGATTCCAAGGCTGTGGAGGAGGACTTCGCTCAGCTGAGAGAGGTAAATTGATATCAGGAGGACCAGAGAGCAGAGATTGACGGTTGTTCATCTCCAAATCAAGCTCCTCATGAGAAGAAGAAGCACTTGAATCCATAGATAGTAGAGTAGAAGGATGATGATTCTCCATTTTCAAAGACGTTAAACAAAGTTATCTACCAATTCAGTTCACACCAGAGACAAATTCTCATCTTCCTCTCCACAAATCTATCAAATTTGCTACTTTAAACCCCTAAATTTCCCAAATTCAGAAGCCAAAGCTGGAATCTTTCGTATACACAATCGTGTTGATGAATCGCCACATAACTTCCTCAATTCTAGATTCTCAAAACACTCACAAAACCGAAACTTTGAAGAAGATATGAAAAAAAAAGGAGTCTTTTTTTCTTTTTCCTTTCGGATTTATGTTTTTTTACCTTTGAGGAAGAGGATGAAGCTAAGAAGAGTATGATGAAGATTGTGTCGTCATCATCATTAGCAACCAAAAGCGAGCATTTACTCGAATCTCTGTGGCTTCGCCAACACAACAAATCTTAATTTTGCTTCTTCCTCTTTTTTCTATAGAGAGAAAGATATGAACTAACGAGGTAAACGCCTGCCCTGGATCCAACCGTGCCGTTACTTAACGGTGATGATCAATGTTTTATTGGCCGTTTTGTTTTTTTGTATATGTGCGTGAGAATGTATATATTACACACACCGTCAACTAGTTTTTTTTTCCATTGAAAAAAAGAGAGGATTTGCTGTCGTGGTAATAACATTTTGAATATGATGTTGTTTTAATGTTTTTTATTTATCACAAATCCAACAACGTTTTCTCTCTTTTTTTTCCGACTACATCGTATAATTTGTCTTTATCTTTGTGGTCTTATAATATATATCTTCTCACCTTTTCCTCCATAAAACCAACTTCATGAATTTGATATTGCGGATATTTTTCCTTCTTTAGACATGTAATTCATGTGGCTATTTATGTGGTGAAGGTCGCTACTATAGTTGTGGAGTATCCCCTAGGCCTAAGCTGTACATATTACCATGAAAATGAAATAAAAATCGAATAATCTTTTTCAATGATTGTGATACCTAAGTCATCTAGTGAATTTTTTTTTCAACCAGTCTTCATCTAGTGATTTATCATTTTAAAACAATGAAATATTTATATTCAAAATAACCAAATTCTTTATCCCCATTTAAATAGAACTCTTCAACATTTAAAACTTCTTACAATTTTGACAAGTACCTCCTCATGTAAACACAAAATTTAGTTGTGCACCGTCTAAATTCCATGGCTAGGCTCCAATATACCTTAGCAGCTCACTGGCCCATTACCCAACTGAAGAACCAAGTGTCACAAGAAAATACATAAAAGAAGATAATTACAAGGTGGAAATAAAGAATAAACAATTTTGGTGGCACCGACAAGCACCAAATTTCCAACCACTACTCCCATGTAACCATCATAACAAAACACCAAAGAAGATCCTTCTTCATCTTTCATTTGCTCATAAATAATATGAATATATATATATACTAACTATCAAAATTAAGTAAAACCATGTGAACTAATCAAAGAAATGTAGATTTTTTAAAACAAAGATAAGACTAATCTAATGACTATGATGCTTATGTAGTTAAATAGTTACGACAGTGATTGTTGCATTCGACTTATCAAACTATACAACCTCACGTAAAGTGAATACATCTAACATTTGGTTCTTCCTTCGGTTTTATTTTCGTTTAATCACTTAAACAAATATATAACTTTGACCTTTCGCCGGAGAAAAAAAAACCACAAACTTAGTTAGTAAGAAGCACTTTTCCATTATCTTTCGTCCTCCACTAATTTCATATCACAAAACAATGTACAATAATAATTCAACCACCTTCTCCCCCGGCGGCGTTATCCCAACTCCCGCCACCACAGTTCCCACCACCGTTTTTCCGGGCACCACCATCACTTCCAACTCAACCTTCATCATCATCGGGCCTCCACCACCGTTCCCTGCCCCTCCCCGGAGCATCGACCTCTCTCCTCTCAAACTAATATTCGCCGTCATCGCCATCATCGCCGTTCCCGCCTTAGCTTACGCCCTGTTCTTTGCCACCCCTTGTTCCTCCGGCCGCCGTCGCAGCAGCTCTTCCTTAGACGATACAGCTTCTCACGCCACCGTGGACATCTCCCCGCCGATCACGACCTCCGACACAACGCCTGACTCCGGCGAGAAATTCCAGAAAGATCAGACACATTCCAAGGAGATTGGAAACGACTGCAGCGTTTGTCTTTCGGTGTTAGCCGACGGCCAGATAATCCGGCAGCTGAGCGCGTGTGAACACGCGTTCCACGTGTCTTGTATTGAGATGTGGCTTAAAGATCATCCTAATTGTCCTATTTGCAGAGCTGACGTCGCCGTTAAACAGAATGAAGCCGCCAACGTTACTGTTAACGGTAACGTGAATCGTAGCGGTGGAAACCGTCGAGTTTCGGCGACTAATAGAGATGACGATTGGCGTCAAGGTTTACCTGATGCTTCTAGTTTAGTTTGATATTTTTTTTTTTTTTGGTAATATAATTTATTTATCGATTTCGTGATTTTCCACAAATTTTTTGAGATATTTTGTAAAAGCAAATTTCGAAAAAAAATATGTGTCTGTTAATTAATTTATTTTATGTAAATTTTGGTTGCTTCGTAACTCCGTAAGCAACAGTGAGTGTGTGTTTTTGTGATGTGAAATCTGACGTTGACTCTCGACAACTCACAGAAACGCCTCATCCTACGGTGAATGAGGATCCCAGACTAATCGGACGGTTCATATTCATCCATGTATTATTAAAAACGACTGCGTTTTACGTTTTGGCCAATTTTTCAAAATTAAAAAAACCAGAACTTTCGTCTTCTTCCCGGCTTTACTATCTCTCTTCTCTCTCCACCGTCGGCTCAGATCTAGACGGACATGTACCGGAGAAATCTTAATTCCATGATCGAATCATGAAAAGATCTCACATTTCTGCATCTCGCTCTTATTCACGACCGGCGATTTCAGTCTTCGGCGTTTTACTCTTATTCCTTCTGGGTTTAACACTAACCTCCCGAAAACCATCAGATTCGTCTTCCGGTTTAACCCCAAATCGGATCTTAACCGGAAAATCGAACCTTCCAAAGTTCGCGTATTTGGTAACGGGAACGAAAGGAGAGGTGAAACGTGTGAAGAGGCTACTCAGAGCAATACACCATCCGAGAAATTACTATCTTCTTCATTTGGATCTCGAAGCTTCAGAAGAAGAGAGATTAGAGCTAGCCAAGTATGTGAGATCGGAGAAGACGAAGTTTAAGAATGTTATGGTTGTAGGTTTAGTTGATTTGGTCACGGAGAAAGGTCCGACTATGTTAGCTAATACTCTTCATGGTGTTGCGATTTTGTTGAAGAAAGCTAAAGATTGGGATTGGTTTATCAATCTCAGTTCCTCTGATTATCCTCTAATGCCTCAAGATGGTAAATTTCACTCAAATCCTTCAAACCAATTTTAAATCTTTGCTTCATATTTCCTCTCATGCCTCAAGATGGATTGGCTTTATTAAATTTCATCTCTTCTGCTAAATGTAACCTTAAATTTAATTTCTTTTGCTAAATGTAAAACATTGGTAGGTGTCTAAGACTTGTGGATTGTTGTTTTTAGCTGAGTGATCTTATTGTAATTTTTGGCTCTTTTGGTTTTCAGATATTTTGCATATATTCTCATACTTGCCTCGCTACTTGAACTTCATTGAGCATACAAGCAACATCGGATGGAAAGAGTGAGGAGCTAAATATTATGTATACATACCTGAAATGTTCTATGTTTAGATAATTTGTGTTGGTTCTAGTGTAACATCTCTTAACTGTAAAAAAATTTGCAGGAACCAAAGAGCAAGACCTATCATTATCGATCCTGGCTTTTACCATTTGAAAAAATCTGGTGTCTTTTGGGCTAAAGAACGAAGATCTTTACCTGCTTCGTTCAAACTTTTCATGGGTAAAAAACACTCAAAATCTCACTTCATGTTCACTCTTATCCTAAGTTTGTTGATGAAACTTTTCTAACAGGTTCGACCAGTGTAGCGTTAACAAGACCGTTCCTAGAGTTTTGCATTTGGGGATGGGACAATCTCCCAAGAACGTTATTGATGTACTACACCAACTTCCTTTTGTCATCTGAAGGCTATTTTCAGACAGTTGTGTGCAACAATAAAGATTATCAGAACACAACTGTTAACCACGATTTGCATTACACGCACTGGGATCCTCTTCTTCAACAGCGCGTTCTGAATCTAACGGTTGAGAATTTCCAAGATATGGTTCAAAGTGGAGCTCCATTTGCAAAAGAGTTTCAAGAAGATGATCTCTTGCTTGATAAGATTGATGCTGAGCTGTTGGGTCAAACCGATGGTGTTGGATTGGGGTTGAAGAATCCGGAGGTTGTTAAGCCAACGGTTAGTTGGAAGAGGCTTGAGAAGCTCATGGTTAAGGTTCTTGATCATGAGAATTTCAGGGCCAAGCAATGTAAATAGTTATTTGTGTTGTCTTAACTCTTTTGATTATTGATTTTATTCTTCCAATCCTTATTTTTTCATGAAAATTTTCATTTGGCGTTGGAGTATCTTTGTTATCGTTAGTGTAAACTGTAAAGAATCGCTGCTCCACATAGACACATTTTGTTCTAAAATGTCAATCTTATATAATTGTTTATCCTAAAAAAGGATGCATTTAAACTTATATCCAGGAATGACTAAGCGGTAAGAAAAAAGCTTAACAAATATACTATGGAATGAAGAAATAATGAAATACAATATATATTTGTAATTACAAAAAACTCATATAGGATTTAAACCGAACCAAAACAAAAATTAATTTTATAATGGTAACCAAACGGGTTTTTAAGAAAAACTAAAACCGAACCGAATTACCATTTTAGAGCATCTCCAATGGTGCTTTATTTTTAGATCAAATCTTTTTCAATAGTATTCTATATCTTGCTCTAAAAATAGAGAAATGAACAGTATTTTTTTAAATTTAGACCATCTCCAATGGTTTACTCTATTTTTTTCTTCAAAAATAGAGATGTTTATAAATAGAGAAGGGGTTTGCTCCAATGACTATCTCTATTTTTATTTTAAAAATAATATTTAATATATATAATAGTTTTATTTTCTTAACTAACTTAAATTAAAATCCTTTACTTTCTAATATTACAAATTTGATTCATTCATTTTTTTTTGTGAATTTTTTTAATTTATCATCTTTATGTAACTTGTATTTCTAATTTAGTATAAATTTTTGTTGCATGTTATAGTAACTTAATAACCAAGTTTAACAATATAGTTGTATATAAGTACATAAATGAACATATAATTTAGTTTTAAGTATAAAATAAATAAATTTATAAAATTAAAGGGTCATATTATAAATAAAAAAATATTTTTCTAAAACTAGAAGAATGAATAGTGTTTCTCCAAATATAGAGAAATACTATTCATTTCTCTATTTTTAGAGCAGCATCTAGAGTACCATTGGAGATTATTTTTCTTTTAAAATAGAGAAATATCTAAAAATAGAGTACCATTGGAGATGCTCTTAGAACAAGTTCATTTCTCTATTTTAAAAGAAATACTTTTTTTTATTTACAATATGATCCTTTAATTATATATATATATATATATATTATACTACAAAATTATATATTCATTTGTGTACTTATATATAATTATATTTAAATTTTAGTTATCTCACTATTATAACATGTAACAAAAACTTATATTAAACTAGAAATATAAATTACATGAGAGATAATAAATTAAAAAAATTGAGAGTGAGTCAAATTTTATACAATTACATGAGAAGTGATAAATCCAATGAAAATACTTAAAAATGTAATAACATTGGAGATGGTCTTACGATTTATTTCAGTTTTTTTTTTTTTTTTGTTACGGTTATTTTGTCCTTTCATTTTCAGGTTACGACACCAACATTAATAATGATAGGATTTCAATCTGTACAGTTGATATGTCTAATAAATGACATGAAATAAAAAATTTAAAATTTTCTTACCTTCTACATTTTTATCTATAAAATACACATATGGTACATCATCACTTCTTATCAAAACAATACAACGGCTCATTCAGTTTTTAAAAATTCTCCCCACATATCAATTGCTATCGCTTTAGAATACAATTAAAAGGAGAGAAGGAGACAATGTGTCTTAAGTTGGATAGCAAAAGTAAAGAAGATGAGTTGCATGAGGAAGGCAATGCCATTCATTTTAATGGTAGTGTTGCAAGTTGGGCTAGCTTGAATGGATATTCTCTACAAAATTTGTCTTCAACAAAGGCATGAGCAATTACGTTCTTGTTGTTTACCGTCATGATGTTGCTATCGTTGTTATGGCTCCGTTGGCCTTCTATTTTGACAAGTAATTTTTATTTTTATCTTTTCTATATTTAAATTCAGATCATAATATTAATATGTATGTAACAACTACTGGAGAACCAATTTGAAATGAATCTAAGTTAACTTATGCATAGCACACTTTAATTATAATCAATTTTTGATTTTTTAATTAAAAAAGTTTCATAATTTTGATGATTCTCATATAAGTTTTTCTGTTTTTACAATGATACTCATAAAAAAATATGTCTCTAATAAACAAATAAAATTTTGATATAAAGTTCGTTAAAATGGTTGAGAATATTGTCTTATGGTTGAAAAATGATGGTAATGTTCTAATGAATTTAGTGGTTAAGATGTTAGAAAAAACAGGAACGTGAGAGCGAAGATGACACTGATGTGAAAACAAATTAATCAATTTTGCTTATATTTTGCTCAAAAAGTGAATGACACATCTTTTATAATATAGTATATATAACGTGAGTGGTGCTTAGACACTTGAAAATTAATGTTTTCAAGTGGTCATATTAAGAACTTATTCAGCTGAACTCTCTCTCACAGCATGGATCTGCTTAATGGGGACGATAAAAAGAACTCTCATGGCATTAGTAATGGAAAAAGGAAATCTTGGTGCTTGGGCTATTGGCTGGGACGCTAAGCTTCTTATATCCATTTACAGTGTAAGATTCAAACATATTTCATTAAACTAGTAACTCATGACTAGCTTGTAGGAAAATTATGTCAATAACTTAAATTTTTGAAATGTAAAATGTATTTAGGGAATAGTGTCCTGACAAAATGGGAAGAAAAAGCTTAACAAATATACTATGGAATGAAGAAATAGTGAAATACATTATATATTTGTAATTGATGATCACTTGAATTGAAAAATAAGTAAATAATCTTCTATAGTGATCCTAATTAACAAAATTAAATCCACTATTTACTGAACTATTCCACATAAAATCTAAAACTAAAATTAAAACACCATATATAAATATCTAATCCATGGACATATATCATACTACCATACTTGTTGATCCATATGCATAATAACTGGGGACCATCATAACTAATCAAATCTATCGAAAATCAAAACACCATATACAATCGAAAGAACAAAATAATATTAAATTCTGCAAATTAGTACTATTGTTTTGCCGTTAGTGGTTGACTAGGTGATCCAGTAAGAATCATAACTGATAAAATCTATCGAAGTCTGTGGAGAATGTTTGGGTGGTAGGTAAACTTACAAAAGAAACCTCGGAAAATGTCTATGTTGGTGTCATAATCTGAAAATGAAGGGGTGGACAAAATAAGCGTAACAAAAAAAAATTTATAATGCCAAACGAAATTTGATGCTTAGAGTTTCGGTTAACAGAAAGTGTTTAACGATAAAATAACAAAATTTTATGTCTAAAAATTATAATCAACTAAAATTGATGATTTAAATTGTTTAATACAAATTTCATGTTTTAAATAGTTTAAATTTAAAATTTTGTGATTAAATAACATTAAAGATTCTGAAAACGACATCGTTTTGTACATTGTTTTGTCATCAAAATAAAGTTTTTAACAATAAAATAATGTATGTCAGTAACTATGTTAGCGGAGTTAACGTCATATCTCGTTTGACAGGATCAGGGAAATTTGATGATACAAAAACCTAGTCAATAAAAATTGATGTTTTAAATGATTTAATATAAAATTTATGTTTTAAATGGTTTATGACAAAAAGAAAATTTCTAAATTTAAAATTTTGTGATACTAATTAGTTTGTCGTTTGTGAACTACATAAGTACATAGATTTAGAATCTATTTACTAGAGCAGTTGAAGGTGAAATAAATCCACCGGTTCTTTTGATATAATTTAGTTTATTATTAGTTTTTAGTTGCATTGTCGATGTGGTAAATGAACCCTTATATATAAAATACACATTTGATACATCATCACTTCTTACCAAAACAATACAACAGCTCATTCAATTTTAAAATTCTCCCAACATATCAATTGTTATCATTTTAGAATACAATGAAACATAGAGAGGGAGACGAAGTGTCTTAAGTTGGATGGCGGAAGTAAAGAAGAGGAGTTGCATGAGAAAGGCAATGCCAATCATTTTAATGGTATTGTTGCAAGTTGGGCTAGCTGGAATGGGTATTCTCTCAAATTTTGTGTTCAACAAAGGCATGAGCAATTATGTTCTTGTTGTTTCCTGTCATATTGTTGCTTACGTTGTTATGGCTCTATTGACCTTCTATTTTGACAAGTAATTTCTATTTTTCTCTTTTCTATATTTAAATTCAGATCATAATATTAATATGTATGCAACAACTACTGGGCATAACCAATTTGAAATGAATCTAAGTTAAATTATTCATAGTACATGTTAATTATAATCAATGTTTGATTTTCTAATTAAAAAAGTTTCTTAATTTTGACGATTCTCATATCAGTTTTTTTGTTTTTACAATGATTCTCATAAAGAAGTATTTCTCTAATAAACAAATAAAATATTGATATAAAGTTCGTTAAATTGTTGAGAATATTGTCTCTATGGTTGAAAATATGATGGTAATGTTCTAATAAATTTAGTGGTTAAGATGTTAAAAAAAAACAGGAATGTGAGAGCGAATATGACACTGATGTGAAAACAAATTAAACAATTTTGCTTATGTTTTGCTCAAAAAGTGAATGACACATCTTTTATAATATAGTATGTATAACGTGGGTGGTGCTTGGACGATTAATGTCTAGAAACTTAAAAATATGAAAGTAGCAATAATAAAGATTAAAGAATGAGGCTTTTGAAGTAATATCTAATTAGAAGGGGTCACTCAATTGTTAAAAGACAAAAAACTTGTAATTTATTCTTCATTCTTCTTCTTACATATTTGTTCGTATGACTTGAATCTGAAAAATATTTTATTTCATGTGTATTTGTGATACTAGGCCAGTGATCGGTCTGAAGCTATTATATTTAGGGATGAAGTACACGGCAGTCACATTTGCAGCCCCCATGTTTGACATCTTGTCTGCAATCACTTTCATCCTCGCATGTATATTTCGGCTTGAAAGAGTGAAGCTACAGTGCATAAGGAGCGCAGCTAAGGTGATTGGAACATTGGCTACAGTTGGAGGAGCCATGATCATGACACCTGTGAAAGGTCCAATTCTTGACCTCTTTTGGACCAAAGGAGCTTCCGATCAAAAGACAACCGGGATCAATATTCACAGCGCAATCAAAGGCTCAGTATTGATCACAGTTAGTTGTTTTGGGTTTGCCGGTTTTATGATTCTTCAAGTAAATCAATATTTTTCTACACACAAATTATCTACTTGTAGATCAATTTCAACACTTGAAAATCAATGTTTTCAGGCGGTCACATTGAGAACTTACCAATCTGAACTCTCTCTCACAGCATGGATCTGCTTAATGGGGACAATAGAAGAAACTCTCGTGGTATTAGTAATGGAAAAAGGAAATCTTGGTGTTTGGGCTATTGGCTGGGACTATAAGCTTCTTACATCCTTTTACAGTGTAAGATTCAAACATATTTCATTAAACTAGTAACTCATGACTAGTTTGTAGGACTTCAATAACTTATATTTTTGAAACGTAAAATGTATTCAGAGAATAGTGTGCTCGGCACTGGCTTACTACGCTGGCGGAATGGTGATGAAAACCAGGGAGGCTGTATTTGTATCAGCTTTCAATCCTCTCTGTATGGTCATAGTAGCGATTATGTCGACCTTCATCTTCGCTGAGCAAATGTATCTAGGAAGGTAAGCAAGATACCAAACAACACATGTGGTTTAAATATGATCAAAAATTATTGTAATGAAAAGATTGTTGTTTAATTTGGCAGGATTTTTTGTGCGGTGATCATATGTGTAGGACTGTATCTTGTGATATGGGGCAAAGGAAAGGATAACCAACCTTCTTCCACTCCACAAATTGATGAACAAGGCGAAATCGGAAGAGCTGTTGATGGTCATGAATAGCTTGGTGTTGATTTTTCTGAATTATATCTCCCTGTTATTATCATCCAAGACAAGGTATTTCTGTTAAAACTATGTGTTAACTTCTTCTTTTTTAAACTATGTATTAACTAGTTTCGACTTTATGATTCATTTTAATTGTGCCACTATATTTTTCCTGGAAAATTAATGTGAAATTGTGGATAGATAACATTAGGATAGAAGTTGTTTTAACTTTTAATTATCAGAATGTTCAGGTTAAGTGGAAATGTTTGAATGAATAGAACTAATTAAGCATCTGTGGAAATAAGAAACTTTTGGTTTTCTAATTGGTGTTTTAGTTTCTTAATTCAGAATTCAAGCTTGTTAGAATACAGTGCTTGGAAAAATCTATAATACTCTCTCATTGTTGTCTCTGGACACTCTTTTCCTACATAGGAGGTGGTATAGTTCTTTGTTTTTCCCCACGAAAATGGAAGACATTGATAGCGTAGAAGAAGATGATTGTGGATTCTCAAGAAACATTAGTTGTAGAGTAATTCATATTTAGAACATGTAATTCATGTGACTATTTATGTGGTTAAGATCTCTACTTTAGTTGTGGAGGCCCCATACGCCTAAGCTGTACAAGTTAACATGAAAAAAAAAATACCTAAGTTAGCCCAATCATACACCACTTCTGAGAAGTAACAAACAAAACAAAAAAAATCATCTAGTGATTTTTGTTTCAACCAATCATCTAGTGATTTATCATTTTAGAACTATAAAATATTTATTTCTGATAAAAGTTGGCAAAGATACATTCTTAAATTCTAAAACATACCATCATCTTTATTGTCATACGTTCATAAATTTCCTAATAAGTGTACTTATATTCAAAATAACCAAATTATTTATATTTTGCTGAAATCAATTTAAAACAGAACTCTTCAACATTTAAAACTTCTTACAATTTTGACACGTACCTCCTCATGTAAACCCAAAATTTAGTTATGCACCGTCTAAAATTCATCGCTATGCTCCAATATACTGGCCCATTACCCAACTGAAGAACCAAGTCTCACAAGAAAATACATAAAAGGAGATAATTACAAGGTGAAAATAAAGAATAAACAATTTTGGTGGCACCGACAAGTTTGGGATTGGTCTTCTTTTTCTTTTCTTTTTTTGGTTTATTAATCTTAGTTCTTCTGATTATCCTCTAACTAGTGTTAAATCCCATACTCCGTACGGGCCAAAAATTGTATTTATATATTTGTGTAATATATCTATATATAGATTATATATCTTTTAAAATCAAGTTTGTAATTGACCATTGTGTGATTTAGCAAAGATATAAATGTTTAGTGTTTAAAGTATAAACATTTATTACCATGAACCTTGAAAGAAAATAGATACTACATAAATACATAAACAAAATTAAATGAAGATTAAAGCCATGAATATTTAACAGTTTTTAAATGGGTTTTAGATTATAAATTTTGGTTTTAAAATTTTGGCTGTAGATTTTGGTTTTTGGATTTTACAAAAAGAAAATGAAATAAAAATAAATGGAAAAGTAGTTTGATTTTTGTTTAGAAATTTGCAAAAATTCATAAAATCTAGATTTTCTATCTTTTAGGGAAACCATTTTTCACATAATCTTGATTGGATTATTAAGTGATTTTTCAAAAATCAAAAATCAGAAACCATAGTAAAAGCTACTACCATTCAAGGCCTAAAAATAATTTTTAAGAAGAGTTATCTTCATGGTAATTCATAATAACTGAAAGCATAAATTAAGTAAATGTAAATAGTAAGAGATTCATTCACTTTTTCTGACATCTTTATTTGCTATGTCTATAAAGGATTAATTTTGACATGAAAAAACTTTCCCACCTTTTTGAGATTTGCAGGAAATAGATGTAATACTGAGCAGCAATATTGAATAATGGAATGTGGAATATGAACCTGCAAATCAAAATATAAATGCATAATTATGAAAACTAAGGAAAAAAAAATGTGAAACAAAGAATTTGATGAACATTAGAAACTACGAGAACAAATTAAACCAGAATTGAGAATTTTGAAAACAGAAACTGTAAATTGAAAAACTTTGAAATATATCATTTGGTGAGAATCAAAATTGAGAATTCAGAAAACAGAATTTGTAAATTAAAATAGAGAATTTGATGAGACATGCATGATGGTGAAAAAAACTAAACCATAATTGAGAAATACAAAAACAGAATTTGTAAAATGCAAAAAGAAGAAGAGAAATGCAATCGGTGAAACTAAACATATGATCTTTTCTTTGGATCTAGGTTTTTGATGTCCAATTGTTTACTTTGTCTGAAACAGTGGTAGACTGGTAGAGAAGAAGTTGCATTTTAAATAGGATATAAATCAGTTAAAGATGGTGCCATGATTTTAGTTTAAACGTGGTAGTGAGAGTAAATTTAGACATGTAGAGTTTTTTTTTCTTTTTGTATAGATATCTGAAGAATAAAAGAAAATGAGATTTTTTTTTTTTGTTGTCAGTTTTTTATTTTGCACGGTGTTAATTTTATTTAATAAAGACTTATTGAAACTGTAAGGAGAAAATGAAAGATAGAGAAAAATGAGTTATAAACTTATAATTAACAAAGGGAAATTTTTTAAAATATATTATAATCAACACGTAAATAATTTGTTTTTCTATTTTTCAATTTAATATGTTTTTAATTTTTTATTAGTAGAATTTCAATTTGAATTAAAAATCATGTAAATAGAATCCTCCCCCCCCCCTAATTTTTAGCTGTTTTATTTATTTTTGATATATTTTAATGAAATTTAAATTTGAAAAGTCTATATGTCAAAATTTTATTGGTTAGATAACATATGTTTTATTATATAAAAGATGCCTCAAAATGGTAAATTTTACTCGATCCTTAAACCAAGTTTAAATATTTGCCTGCTTCATTCAAACTTTTCATGGGTAAAACATTCAAATCTCACTTCATGTTTACTCTTATCCTAAGTTGTTGATGAATCTCTCCTAATAGGTTAGCGTTAAGAAGACCGTTCCTCGAGTTTTGCATTTGGGGATGGGACAATCTCCCAAGAACGTTATTGATGTACTACACCAACTTCCTTTGTCCTCTGAAGGCTATTTTCAGACAGTTGTGTGCAACAACAAAGATTATCAGAACACAACTGTTAACCACGACTTGCATTACACGCACTGGGATCCGCTCCTCCAACAGCGTGCACTGAATCTAACGGTTGAGAATTTCCAAGATATGGTTCATAGTGGAGCTCCGTTTTCAAAGGAGTTTCAAAGGAGTTTCTCGATGCTGAGCTGCTTGGTCTAACCGGTGGTGGTGGATTGGGGTTGAAGAATCCGGAGGTTGTTAAGCCAACGGTTAGATGGAAGAGGCTAGCTTGAGAAGCTCATGGTTAAGGTATTTGATCATGAGAATTTCAGGGCTAAGCAATGTAAATAGTTCTTTGTCTTGTCTTAACTCTTTTGATTATTGATTTTATTCTCCCAATCCTTATTTTTCATGAAAAGTTTTATTTTGCCTTGGAATATATTTGTTCTCGTTAGTCTAAAGAATCTTCCACAAAACACTAGATTTTGTTCTAAAACGTCATCTTATAAAATTGTTTATCCTAATGTGAATAAACTTTTATCCTACAAATGATGGAAGAAAATAATACGGGTCAAAAAGTTGGAATTGATACGTTCATTTATTATCTACACTTGCACATTTAATTATGTATTTAGACTACACACAACTAGTATTTGCGTAATGATAGAAAATAAAATATGTGGAATAGAATAGAGGAATAACAAAGTGGAAAAAAAAGCTTAACAAATATACTATGGAATGAAGAAATAGTTAAATACATTATATATTTGTAAACTTGCAGAATGATTGCACATAGGACTACGAAGAATTAAAACTGGTAAAAAAACGCGGATTGCTTACACTAGAATTAGTATATAACCTTTCTATTGTGATCCTAAATAACAAAATCAAAGCCATTATTTACTGAACTGTTCCACATAAAATCTAAAATTAAAATTAAAGCACCATATATTAATCCATGAACAAATAAATATGAGAACTAGCGTACTAGGTGATCCATATGCATCATTACTGGGACCATGATCCATCATGACTGATCAAATCTATCGAAAATATAAAACTAAAGAAAAAATCGAAACACCATATATAATATATAAATCAAATTAAAGGAACAAATATTTAAATCAAACTATTTTTTTTGCCGTTAGTAGTTAACTAATTGATCCGATATGAATCATAATTGATAAAATCTATCGAAGTCTGTGGAGAATGTTTGCGTGGTAGGTAAAACTCACAAAAGAAACCTCGGAAAATGGACCTGGGGCCCAAACCTCAAGAAGTTATAGGGAGATGCTGCAGAGAGACTAAGAGTCACGCGGTTCGAGGGAGCGTGAGGATCAAATCACATATTGCCATGCAGAGAAAAAAGCAGTGAGAGTGAGGGAACATGATGGACCGGTCGCGATGCTTCGGCTGTCGTCCAAGGACCAAAGCACCCAATTTTACCCACTTTTCCTATTTTCAATCTTTTTTTTCTCTTTTCAAATTATTATAAATCATTATATGATCAACGATCCTATTATAATCATTATGTAACACCTCGTAATTCGGTCTACATTACACTTTTGTCTCCTAAATTCACTCCATATATTCTACTCGGATCAATCTACACAGAAATCAACTGTATAATTCACTGTTTCCTAGAGAGATTTCGATTTACTTAGTTGAATCAATACTATATACAAAAGCATATTGTGGTCATTATTATAAAGGACAAGGGATCACTTTTTTACATAAGGACTTCATCCCATTCGACTACATCGTTGTCTTTGAAATGTTTTACAATTAATGTATAACAAAATAATAGTATTATTGTTGTCATCATGAATTCATAACAATAATACTTATGAGCATCCAAAGCAACACCAAGTTGTTTAAATAGTTAAAGAGAACAACCGTCAAGAATATACTTTCTTATGAATTAGATGTTTTGAATTTCTATGATATATTTCTTTAGTACAGTAATAAGTTCATGTTCTAATTAACAGTAAAGTAATAGTATAAAAAACAAATCTTGTTGCCTAAAAAAAAAAGAAAAAAATCTTGTTTGATAAATTTGTATCTTTATCAGAAAATAAATCTGCAACGAAAATCCAGCTAGTATTACTTATGTGTTGTTGTTTTTATCTACAAATATCTGTCTAAATATGTGGATCTATGAAGGGGTGACAACCACAAGGCACAAGATAAAAGCTTATGTATTAAGAAAATATACTTATACATATATATAAAACTAGTGATAGGAAATTTAAACCCTAACTAAAGCAAGAAAACAAAAAGAATCATGTCAGTCACACCTCATATGGAACACAAACCCTAATAATTACGTATATGACAATTATTTTCCTATATCTCCATTCAAATTATTGTACTCACATATGTGTATATACATATGGACATAAATATATATAAATGTTCATCCACTTTAAATTTTAGCCATCTTCATTCTCACACCCAAGACCCAACCTTCTTCTCTGACTCTTCAATCTCATTCTGTCTGGGATTTGTTTTCTCTTTGATCTTGTTATATTCATCTACTATATAGTTCTAATATCTCACCCACCTAGAAAAATAGAAGAGTACAAAAAAAAAGAGAATATAACTTTACTTTTACAAATTTGAAGAATAAAACCAAAAGAGAAATTACAAAGAGAGTAGCCATGGTTTTCTCCTCAATCCAAGCTTATCTTGATTCATCCAACTGGCAACAAGTAAGTTACTATTCCATATATACACTACTTGTATAGTAGACACACTAATTCTTTTTTTTGTTCTTTGCTTTAGCAAATTACATGTTCTAAATTCGGAATCAAAATAATCCAAAGCAAGAAAAATAAAAGGCACAAAAAAATCTTCTTGCTTTGCAGTTAGCATGATCTAATTTTTGGAATCAGACTCAAAAAGAGTACTAGTAATTCAAAACAAGAAAAAGAAAAGACACAAAAAGTTCCTCTTGCTTAGTTCTTGAGTATTCCTGTTCAATTTCAATAATTCCTCCTTTTTTTTTGTCAATTATTTTAGGCTCCGCCGAGCAACTATAATCAAGGCGGCGCAGGAGCCACATCAAATGGAGGTCATGTTATTCGTCCTCAGCTGCAGCCACAACAGCATCCACAGCCAAATGGAAGCGGAGGCAACGGCTCAATCCGAGCCGGCTCGATGGTAGACAGAGCAAGACAAGCCAACGTAGCCATGCCCGAAGCGGCACTGAAATGTCCAAGATGCGAATCAACCAACACCAAGTTCTGCTACTTCAACAACTACAGCCTCACTCAGCCACGCCACTTCTGCAAGACTTGCCGGAGATACTGGACACGTGGAGGTTCCCTCCGCAACGTCCCTGTCGGTGGTGGCTGCCGGAGAAACAGGCGCACTAAAAGTAGTAGCAATAACAACAATAACAGCACCGCTACAAGCAACAACACCAGCTTCTCCTCCGGGAATGCATCTACCATCAGCACGATTCTCTCTTCTCACTATGGAGGAAACCAAGAGAGTATCTTAAACCAGATTTTGTCTCCGGTGAGGCTAATGAATCATGCTTATAATCATCTCGGAGATCTCACAGATCATACAAAAACAGACAACAACATGAGCTTGTTAAACTATGGAGGATTGAATCAAGACTTGAGGTCGATCCACATGGGAACTTCTGGTGGCTCGCTTATGAGCTGTGTTGATGAGTGGAGATCGACGACATCTCATACTCAGCAGCAGCCGAGTATAGGCGGTGGAAACTTGGAGGATTCTTGTAATCCTAATCCATCATCAAATGGTTATTACCCTTTTGAGTCGGCAAGGATAACTTCAGCTTCGATCTCTTCTGCCTTGGCATCACAGTTTTCTTCGGTTAAAGTTGAAGATAATCCTTACAAATGGGTTAATGTCAATGGTAATTGCTCTTCATGGACTGATCTTTCTACTTTCGGCTCTTCTCGTTGAGTTCAACCAAAAAAAAACAAAAAAGGAAATTTGAGGGTATACTTTGGTGAAAAAATCCTAGTTACTAGGTTATTAGGTTAATTTTGTCTTGTTTTTGCGTTTTTGTTTAGTTAATGGTGTTTACGACTTTCCTCGTTCTCCATCTACGGTTCTAGGTAGCTTAAGCTATTGGATGTTTTTTAGACTGTTCCTTTTGTTCTTTTCATCAACATCGTTCCTTTGTTATCTTTCGAGTTTGATCACTACTATCAGAATGGACTTATTATAATGTTTAAAATTAAAATCGTTACATGTTGGACGAGTTAATTCATTCCTCACTAGGCTAAACGTTAATTTTAATTAGTAAACAACATTATTTTAACCGAAGTAGTTAACACTATATTAATGGGGTAGTCGAATAGTTTCTATCTAGTTTGATCACCTCTTCACTCTCGGCTTATAATAAAATGATATAAACTGAAAGCAACTAACAACAAAGATATAAATAAAATAAGAAATTTTTAGCAAGTTTTTGTCTTACCAAATTAGTTTATAGTTGATTCTGAAAGTTCTCACCATAAATATGCGTGATTCTCCAACTCAACCATTGTTTTAAACCAAAATAAGAGAAAATTCCAACGTGACAGTGAGGGAATACTTCTGTTATCATCATAATGTTATGTGTAGCGAACAAACAAAAGAATCCTTAGAGAGGGGAAATAGACGTGTCTGTGCTTTAATGAATCCCACAAATAATCTCATTGCCCTTTTTTTCCTTCAGATCTCTAGCTCGGGCAGACACGAATAAAGTCGAGGAATCTAAAAATTAAGAGGAATTCTTAATACCACACTTTTATGTTTTGTTGCCAAAAATACCACCATTAATTTAAAGTTCTAAAAATATTAATAAAAATTTTTAATTTACAAAAATAACACAAACACAAAAAAAATGATTTTATAAAATTTATAATTAAAAATTTTGAATTTAGGTTCATTAGTTTAGATTTAGGATATAGTTTTGTGGGTAAAAGTATGAGTTTAGGCTTAGGCTTTAGGGTTTAGGATTTTAAACCCTAAATTCTAAGTCCTAAAAATATTTAGAAGAATTTGTGCTCATTTGTAATATAGACGAAAGTTTTTAAAATTAATAATATTTATAGAAGAAAAACATAATTTAATGGTATTTAAGAGAATTATTCAAAAATTAATTGATTAATATACTTTTCAATTAGTTCTGGTCTAAAAATAATCTATATACTAAAGAAATCATTGTAAAATATAACATAAGGATTATTTCAGTTTCTAACAAAAGATTTATAATACATCAACTTCAACACGTTTTTTGTTTTCCTTTTGAATTTGGTCTAAACTAAATTTGTGTATTTTAATTGACTGTAATATTTATGTATTTGTAAAGATATGTACTTTAGTGGATTTTAACATTTTCGACTTGCGCGTTAAAAGCAGGTACTGAATATATATATATATTTTGGGGACGGATTTTAAATAGTTTTGTTAATCAGATTTTAAATAGTTAGGTGATAATTTAATCTTAGGATGACGGCCGGATTTTCTTACATGTGACTACGGAACATTAAGAAAGACAGAAGCAGAGAATCAATGTCGGGACGAGAATTTAATCTTAAGATTTCCAGGTTGACGCGCTTTGGGACGGGTGTACACAACTCACTCGGCGACAAAATTGCTTTATTGTCAGTTTATGGGGGCCACGTCATCTATTTTCACTCTTAAGTCTTACTGTCTCTGGACACATTCTCAAGTCTCTGCTGATTTGGTCATTATTACAGTTTCTTCCCTCCAATGTTTTTTTTTTTTTCCTTTCATCAGTTTCTACGTTTTAAACGACAATTCAAAAACGTAAAAGGGTGATTGAGCAAAAAAAAAAATGGCATTTTATAAATATAAGATTAGTTATGAAGTTTTAATGTCCAATGTTTTATCTGAATTTTCATCTAAGATCTAACTCGTTAAAAAAAAGAAAAAAAAGAGAGGAGAACACTATATAAATAATTGTTATAGTCCTTTGCAAACCGTCCTTCATCCCTTTCGAAGAGGATAATTCAAAAATGAATAGACAGAAAAATACTATTATATACACATAATTTGTTTTGGGTCCTAAAAAAGGAGAGATTGGTTCATAGTGAAAGAAAGGAATCTAATTTAGATGATTGTGTTCTGCTTTTGCAAGTACCAAGGCTGCTCACCAATATGGAATAAAGCACATTCAAACCTACAAAGCTAAGCCCCATAATAAAACCTGCCCAATCTCCCATAATTAGCTATAGTATTACTTCTAATAGTTTACTACTCCCTCTATTTTAATATATAAGATTTGTTGGTTAAATGCACATATATTAAGAAATTATTTTTGTTTTAAAAAGTAATATTATTTAATATATTAATCAAAACAATTTAATCAATTATAAAATAAAACTGTAAATTTTTATTGATCATACAATATTCAATAAAATAAAAAATTGCATAAAAAATGTGAAAACATCTTATATTTAAAAATACAAAAAAACTTCTAAAACATCTTATATAATGAAACGAAGGAAGTAATAACCAAACATAATCACCGATATAATATTACAAATATGTATAATTTCACCACGTCAAATTTAGTATACAACACAAATTATTGTATTCATATCATAATTTACATTTTGAAAATTTAACCGTTAGAAAATTCGATCATATCACTCACACTGAGGTGGAAGCTTAATTTTACACGTAAGTTCAAGAAAAAACGAATTTGAGTATTACACTACACATCACACATTGATGTATATAGTTATGTTTGGGAAGACCGTTTTGTTGCATATGCATGTATCTTGAGACACTTTACCGATTAATCTACACAAATAATAATCTTATAATTACTTTCTAGATCAAAGCTTAAGCTAACCTTAACATGTTTATCTTATCAGCTACTCGTCAATGAATGATTTGAAGCGATAATAGCAAGTGATAAATCAAGATAGGCTTCTATAATAAGAGCCCCGACATAAGCAAAGTAGGCTCAGAAATCCAAGTTAAATCTTGTCACCTGATTATGTATGTATTTTGTGCATAAACTTATATGTACGCAACATCCATGTATGGATTTATGCGAAGGCCTAGGCATATATAGACGACGACCAGCATATTTGTGTACTACTACTACTACTACAGCAGCTTTCACTTTTACAGCATGTGTTTTTCACTTACTTCCCTGGGACTACAAATAAAGAAAGATTTATACTTCTTTTTATACAATCACATGTATGTATCGAAATTTCCTGATGGTAAAGGTACAATTTTATAAGCGTATGTGTTAAATCTTTCTTGATGGTTAACATACAAATTTTCTAAGAAATTGCTGATTTTATTAATTTTATAAGACTTGCTCTGAAGAAATCCAAAAATATATACAGTATTACCGTTTAGGCAGGGTTAGACTAAACTTGTCCAGCGTAAATTTGCTATATCAAGGGGTCTAAATGGTACTCATAGAGACCATTTCAATGAAATTTTAGATTCCATAACTAATACTTTCCGAATCTAAGAAAGAAACGAAATTCCTGCCATGCGAAATTTGCAAAACTTGTTTTCTTGTATCCAACTTTGTATAGTGGAGTTATTATTTGTCTTGTAGATAAGGATATTGTGGATATTCTAAGATTTCAATTGAACATGGACTTTTTCGTACATAACAAAAAAACTATACACCTTTTCTTCGTGATTCAAAAAACATTTTAAATTCATTCTCTACCACCGAAGTTGAATATGATTTGGTAGTTACATATTCATTTAGCGAAACTGTAATAATTGGTATTAGAACGAAAGCATAATCGATTTTCTACAAGTTTGGCATTAATCAAAGTCGCATCACATCATATATGATCATATACAATCGAAGTATGCTTATATATATGCATACATAAAAAAAATACAAAAGGATCTAGAGTCTCTATCATCTTTTAGCTAGGTGTTTGAAATGGATCGATGTAAATATAAGGATCATACATGTGGATAATGGATTAATGGATTATAATCTCTTAGTAGTATTGCCTTCTCACGTTTCTTCTTCAAGTTGTCATCAACCATACACGTTCTTCATTTGCAGATTTAAGATTCCTTATTAGCCATACACTTTAATTATGGAAAAGTACACAAGCGTACATTTGTATTTATAAATTATAAAAGGGCAATTCTCTTAAATACCATTTAATTATGTTTTTCTTTAACAAATATCACCAATTTTAAAATCGTGCATGCATATTGTATGTATAATTCTTTTTATTATTTTAAACTATGGATTATCCGATAGGCAACCAAAATCTTAAACAGAAACTTATCTTAACTTTGGGACCTATAAAAAAAGAGTTTATATTCAATCAAACATCGGATTATCGGATTACAATTTACAACCCATGTTTTGTTTTTGAGCATGTGAAATAAATTCGATGGCAAAACGATAGTAAAACTTTGCAATTTGTGAGCATTTAAATGGATGGATCTTAAAACATAATTTGGTCGCATCTACTTATGTCGTTGTCATAAGTTTCCAACAACAATCACTTAAGGAAGTTTCTAACAATTTCGAATGTTTCGTACAAATTTTAGAAGCTCCGATCCTAATGATTTCAAAAACTTTCATCAGGAAACTCTCAACCACAATTATAAGTGATCCGAACCTGCCCGGAGTGAGCCTCCCATAGAGGTAAGTTGGTGAGCCACCTCAAAAAGCTAATAATGATTGGTTATTGGAAGCTTCAAACGGATTTTGTAAGCTACGAGTGTGGATGATAGCACTTTACAGAGAAAGTGTTTTTAACTACAGCAGAAGAATACAAACAATGTAGCTAAACACCTAGAGAACATGATCCTAAATAGGTTAGTAAACCAGAATATTAAATTTTACGAAAGAGAGGAGATTTGACCATTGACGTTGGAATATCTGAAAATCTATCACCAGCAAATGTTACGAACATTCAGATCATTTTATGTAATTGAAAGTAACCTAGCTGTTCCATAGATGTTTCCCATCACGTTTCAATTGATTATTTTTCTAAATAGAACAAGGCTTGTATTGGTTGATCATACGAATTCTTTAGAGGCCCAAGAGTAAATGAAATTAGTTAACGTAAACTCATCGCAATATATAAAAAAATAGCGAATGTTGACAAAACAATGATTTATTAGCTCTACTAATTTCCTGACAAGTAATTCTCTAAACGAACAGATGCGAATTTGACATGAAAAGTAAACAAGTTTTAAATAGCTGAATAAGAAAAACCGAACAGAGTGTAACAAACTGAATCCACATTCCTAACAAAACACAACAGAATGATTTCTGGGCATACAGAAGCCAAAACTTGAGTTCCAAAAGTAACAAAATATCCCAATAACATAGAATAAAAAGCTAAGATGTTTACTTCTTCTTCTCAGATACACCACCACCACCAGACCTAAAAAACAAACAAATAAGTTTAGTTCAAACGATCACAACACGAGACTCTAAATGTCAAATAAAGAAATCACATAAAAAATCTATACCTCATCTTACGGAGAACACCAGACATCTCCTCTCTCTTCCTCTTAGCTCTCTTGTGAGTACCCAACTTCCTCTTAGCTACCTTAAGAGCACGCTTGTCTTTCCCAACCTTAAGAAGCTCAGTGATTCTCTTCTCGTATGGAGCAAATCCAGCCACTTCCCTTATCAATGATCTGATAAACAATGTCCTCTTGCTCGTTTTCTAACAAACATAAAACACACAAACCAATCCACACATTAATCTCCCTAAACACAACAACACCATTTCTATGTATCATTCAACATGCTACAGAATTCAAATCAAACCACTTCAACAAACTAGATTACTAATATATATCTCATCGTCGTTCCACAAAGTTTGAATCAAAAGCGATTAAATCTGTAATCGGAGAGAAGTGAGATTGATTTACCCCTTTGCGAGAATTGGGACGAGGAGCTAGCTCGCGTCTGGTGACGACGTGTCCTTTGTTCAATCCGACGAATAAACCGGTCTTCACTGCTGGAGTTGTTGTCATCTTTACCTGCAATGATTCAACGAGACTCGATTGAGAAACCTAAGCAGTGAACAGAGTAGTGAATCGGAGAAGAGAGTGTTTTAAGATCAGAGTTTCATACCTAGCAGCCGCAGCAACACAACAATACCTTGGAAAAAGGAAATTTATATATGACTGCGACAAAATGAAAACCCTAAGTTTTCTACTCATTGGGCCCATTAGGGTGGATACATTAAATGGGCTTGATAGATTGATCCAATTGAAACTTTAGAATTTAGAACCCATTTTTATATATGGCCACAGGCTATAAAAGCCATCTCCTTTAATTTTCACTGTCTTAGCTTCTTGTATTTGACACTATAAATGGATATAGTTCGGGTAAAGTAATTTGGAATCGAAATCAGTAAAATGTTTTCTAATTTCTACGACATACATAGACTAAACTTACATCATTGTTATCAGCACTTCTTTTTAATGTTATCAGCATTAGCATGTCATGTTTTGTTTTGTTGTCAAATCTTTATATTTTGATAACATATTTTTTACTGCATACATAGACTTTGCCAAGAAAAAAGGTAGCTGATTAGATTTTGTTTTCTTTAATTATGTTTCGGATACTTTTTCATGGTTCCATTTCCGTTACAGGAGGGCTGCAGAACAAAATCTATCGTGTACGATTATATCATACAAAATCTAGAATAATAAACAAAATGGCGACAACAAAAAGGAAGAAGAACAAAGAATATTGTAACTTTTTGTTTAGTGTGAATGAGGTAAGTAATTAGAATCGCTTCCCCAGTTCCCATCTCTATACTATTAGAAACGAGGTACTCGTGTACCTATTGGCAAACAGATTTTTAAAAGTAATTCAATGAAATACTTTTAGTTCTGCATCTAAACCTAAGTAGCATGAAAACTCTCTCCGAATTCCGTTTTCCGTTTCGGAAACGGAAACTCTGAGAAACTCGTTAGAAACGCGATGAAAACACGTTTTCTAAAAACCGCTATTTAAAAACACATTAGAAGCATCTATTTACGTTTCGGAAACGCGATGGAAACTTACTTTAACTTTTAACTTATTAAATAAATAATTTAAAAACTTGAGATATGCATGATAAAATATATGTATTTTCTTATCTTTACAAAATTCTAACTAATTTATAAAATATAAATATCTCATATTCTCTAAAAATTCATCATAACCTAAAACAGTTAGAAGTATTAACATAAGCTATTTAATACTTCTTTATTGAATTTTTGTTGTTTAAAATATTTTTAATATGGTTTTAGTGTTTCACTACAATTTTAAAATTATATATATACACTATATTTTTAAAATTATATATATACGATATATTTATATATTATCTATGTACACAATATTTTTAAATATATATATATATATACGTTTCCAAAGCGTACCCATTTCCTAATTTTCTAAAAAAAATCGTTTCTTCGTTTCCACATGTTTCACTTCCGCATACCCGTTTCTGTTTCCATGCTTCTTAGATCCAAACATTATTTATTTTCTTACCTAATATTACAAATCCTTACAACTAAACACATGATTTATTTATCTAATATTATGACTTAATTTAATAATAAAGAATGATGATTTTTCTATCAAATTTTTTTTATTTTATTTTCAAATTATTTTGAATGATTATATAATACATATAGTTCATATAAAGTTATATTTTTCTGCATATGTTATGATTCGAATTTTTCAAAAAAAAAATATATTACTCAATTAATGAAAAGCAAATATGTGTTATACGTTTCACATAGGCTAAAACATTTAGAAAATGGTTCAAATACATATTATTATAAAAAAAAACCAAAATAATTTCACATACGAGTGAACAATAAGCATTACTTATCATGTATTCAAATTTAAACGTTTACTTCAGCTTAATCCGGTTTTACTTAAACCAATTTAAATTTTAAATATATATATGTATATATATATATATATATCTACAAAAATTTAAAATATTAATAATATTCAAACTCTAACATTTTTAAAAATACTAATAAAAAATTTAAAATCTATGGAAGTTTTAAAGATTAATAATATTTAAAGTTGATAAAATTTAAAATATATAGAAAATATGATCATTTAAAAGACAACTTTGAAATTTACCCAAATTATATGTCTTTAAATAAAGGTTTGTTAAAACAATAGTATAAAGATGTTTAAAGAACCAAAAATATTTTGTATTTCCTTTTATATTTTCATAATCATTACATTAACAATAATTATTTATTTTCAATGCAATTAAATCTCTTAAATATTTGATTTATACAGAAAAATATTTTTAAAATATTAATTCATCAAGATATTCGATTTAAATAATTAATATATTGAATATATATTAATAAGTTTGTTTAGATGTTTTTTTAAATCATTACATTCACAATAATTATTATTTTTAATGCAGTTAAATACCTTGAATATTTGATTTACATAGACATATTTTTGGTTAAATATTCAGTCATCAAGATCTTTGATTTGAATAATTAATTTCTTAAATATATATTTTAATTTTTTTAGTTAAAAATATAGAAAAGTTTTTTTGTCAGAAAATATATAGAAAAGTTAACAATTCAACATAGATTTTAAAACAACAAATCTCTATATTATTATTTTGAAAAATAAATTTTAAAAGATATTTTTTTACTTTTAACAAATATGTGTTAGGTATTATGAAATGCAACTAACGATATATTAATTTTTTATTTTTTTTTACGAAGGATATAAATGAAACTAAAAATAATCTAAAACAACATAATGATCAACGGTTTGTAAAATCACTATTAGGATATGCCTTTGTAACTTCTTACTCAATTCTTTACCTGTTAGACTAAAAAAAACAATTTAAATTATGTAATTATATCAAATAGATCGGTTACGGAACGTAAAGCTTTCGACTGATAGGAAATATGATGGATTTTTATCCAAAAATAGACTAGTTTAAAACAAATATTCGATAAATAATTTTGTAATATTGACATATATATATATATGTATATTTAATATTAGAATTACATATTTATAATAATTAACTTTAATACAAATAGATTAAAATTATCGATCCAAAATAGATAATTATTTATAACATGGGTTAGTTATCGGATGGATAGTTCCCGACAAGTACTAGACATGACAGGTTTACGGTCCAACAAATTTAAAATAAATATTGAATAACTAATCATATAATATGATATAACTATATGACATCATGAGTTATAGGCGACCACCAAAAATTATTAATCTCCGTATATGTTTTGTTGATTTTGGTATTGATAGTGATGTTGATACATTTTTAATTTAATTATAAATTTTTTTGGAATTAATTTAATATCTAATTCGATATGATTTGCTCTAAATTATTTCAATGAAAATAAATAACATAATTAATTTGGCATAGGTTTGAAGCATATTATAAACCGTAAAAGATAAAACATTGTAAATATATATTAACAAAAAAAAAATATTTATAAACCATAAAGAAACACAACAATTTAAATTAACTTATCAGAATAAAAAAAATATTTAGTAAGAAAAAACATATTTATATTTAAACAATTGACTCACGATATATATATATATATATATATATTTATTTATTTATTTTTTGGCGTATGAGATTACCGTAACGTTTCATTCAAGCTACCATATGAAATAAATGGTCAATTAATTAACAAATTAGGAGACAGGTCAACAAAACCGAAAGCCACATAAAAGACAGAGAGTAACATAGACGAAACGAACATAACGGCAACAAAAGAAAGAAATAAAATATTGAAAAGAAAAAGATTTTGAAGATCCATAAGAAAAAGGAAGAAGCTTAAGGAGTTCTCGTCGTAGGCTTTTTTCAATAAATTAGCATTGGATGTTCCAACTTTAGAAGTCGAATGAACTTAAATAAGGCCTCGACCCCTAAAGCGTTTATAAAATTCTATATCCAATCTCTTTTCTTGTCCTGTCTTCTTCTTCATGTTTCTCTCCCTTTTTTTACTTTTATCATCTCTCTCTGTCTTTTGCTTACCTTTAACTTTACAATATCATCTTCGTTCATTGTGAGTGAATAATATTGGTAAACAAGTATACATTTATATAAATAAAAACTACAATTGTCAACAAATATGTAATGCATCTTACACATACATCATAAGCCATTGGTTGACTAATACTAAGGGAATGTACACTTCACTTATAACACGTTGGACCCATATGTATAATACAACTATTTCGAGTTTATCATGAAGAAGCTTACTTAAGTACATTCGATAACCAATTTGATCATATAAACATCTACCAGCTTAAGCAATTTTACCCATTTCAAACAATCAAAAACAATACATATATATATATATATACATCATCCATATGAAAAGCAAAAACACTAACAATGGACAAAATAATCACCAATATTTCAAATAAAAAATCTATGTATATATGAGGATGAGAATCTGAAACTCTTTGTTAACAAAAACAAAATCTGAAACTCTTTAAAAACAAAAGACCAATCTAATCAAGTATTGTTTTGTTTTGTCTATTTGCGGGGAAAAAACGTTCAGATATTTTCCAAACGTGACCTAAAAATGGTCGTAAAAATAAAAATCATGAAAAACTAAAGTTAACTATCTCTCCTCTCCCCTTGGTCTTAATTATTTCTTGATCTTCATTGTCGTCGTCCTCCACTGCAAATCCGTTATAAACGAGGAGCTCACGTCATCTTCCGGCGAGAAATTCAACCGTCTCCGGCAATACATTGTTTTACCTCTCATGAACATCTCCGACGAATATCTCCCTCTCTTAGGCGCCGGTGGACATTCTCTAACCTGAGGGATTCTATTCTCCGGACGAGTCGGCGTTTTGAATCCATCATTCTCTTCCTCCTCAACATCTTCTTCTTCATCTGATCTCATCCTTTTCCGACAAATCTCCAACACATGTTTCTTGTCCGAACATTCATCTTCTTGGCTCTCTGTAACCGCACCTAACGTTACCTCTTCATCTCTCAAGCTTGTCTCCGTCATACCTAAAAATCTACAAAACTCAAAGAAATGGCCAAAGAAACAAAACTCTTGTTCTATAGAGAAAGAGAGAAATGAGAAGAAGAATAAGAAGAGGAATGATAAATAATGATTGATCAATGTAGATAGATCCAACGTGGTATAGAATATTAATCAGGAAAATTGTCAGCTTTTCCTTTTATTTATTTTTTTCCCCTATTTTTTTGTTAAAACATTTTTCAGGTTTGTTTAGAGTTCGGAGGAATTGAAGCGAGTTTATTGTGTATTGTTGGATGTGGTAATTAAGGGAGAGTCTAAAGGCATACATAACGTATATCAAACCCTCTGATCGATTTAGAAGGAGACCTGATGTGACATCATGCGGCATAATACCGTTAAGATATTCATTTATCGTTAATATATCGCCGATAAAGTAATCAAATTATCGCCGATGCCTTTCTGCTTCTCGCAAGTTAAGCACCAAATTGACATCTGCCTTTACGTTTCCAAACTCCATGTGCGCTTTTTTTTTTTCATCAGGAGGAAACAAAAAATATTGTTGCCGTTAGACTTTAATTCTGTATCTAACTCATATTAATTACCACCTAATCTTATTGCTAATAACTTCTGTGTATTTAAGAGGAGACCAGCTCAGTATAGTTTTAGGGGGGCTTATTAGTTTTAAGATTTTTAAAGAGTTAAAAGTTTTGAAGAATTTATTGTTATTCAATATGAAATTTTTAAAACTCTATTAAAGTATTGTGTTATTGGTTTTGTTAGTTTAAAAATATTATTTAAAATCATTGAAAATCATGTGTTATTAGATTAAAGATTTTAAAACTTTAATCAAAGTCATGTGTTATTCAAACAAAAAGAATTTAAGTGACTTTTAAGTTAGATTAAAATCTAGTGTTATTGGTTAATTGATTTGAATGTTTTTTGTTCATATAGAAACTCTTTGAAAATAATAGAGGTAACTATGATATTTTGAATTACTTTCAAAGTTATTTTCTGTTTATAAATATTTCAGTTTCTTTCTTTATTATATTATATCCAAATCAATCAGACCATACACTTCAATGGTTGGATCTCATTGATCAAAGACTCCGACACAGTGCTCTCTTTGCTACAGAATTTGTCAACAAACGTCAGTTCATCATTGTTGGACATACATTCCATTAAGCAAGTTTCAACAACCATCTTATACGCTTCAAACTACTTCAAAGACTTAAAATTAAAACTCTCATTGTTAATATCAAACTTGTGCTCCAAGACACTTCCAAGATTACTACAAAAGGAAAAAAAGGAAACTTGGATGTGTTGTTTCTAATGATTCAGAGTCAGCACAACTGTCGTGAACATACAAAGTACTAAAAAATAGAATCTTGAAGATGTAAGGTGAGAAGAAGAGTATTAAGAAAGTATAAAAGTGTTAGAGGATGCATGAACAAAAAAGAAGAAAATCAGAGAGAAGAAGAGAAGATCAGAAGAGAAACTAATCTTCTTCTTATTGTCCTCCTCTGAATATGACTATGTAAATTCAGACATGTTTGTAGAATAAAACCTTTAGGAGATTATGCCAAGTTTTTTCTTTTTGTTTTGTTCTGTTAAGAAAGTTTAAAAAGAAAGAGATGATAGAAACAGAGAAAAAAAGAGAGAGAGTCTATTTAGAAACTTTTATTTTTCATCCGTTGGACTATTTCAATATTATGGTGATTCGTAAAAAATCCTAAACACCATAACGACATAAAATAATAAGTTAACAATAAACCAAAAAATCCTAAATGCAACAACCCAATTATTATAAAATATTTAATCTTGGGTAGTAAAAATTGTTTCATCAAATCCCAATACAAAAACCAATTCAATCTTCTTGAGTTCAAGCTTTTGTAGCATCCATCCACATATGACCAGCTATTGTGTCTCTCTATTGTGTCTCTCTAATGATAACTGAAAAGTTAACAAAACTCTATAAATAATATATCCATGAATCTCTGAAAATATGAAATACTCATTGAGAAAATATTTATTAATATTGTCAAGATTGTGGAATATGTTAAGAGTTGTCAAGATTCTCAAATTATTAAAGTCATTAAAATTCTACATAAATCTAAATTGAATAAGCCCTCCTTAGAATGATATATATGTCAGATCCGTCCAGGATCTCTCAACCGAAATAAAATGTATTTTAGAATGATTATTATATGAGTAAGAAATTCAATTAGGAATAATATATTTGAATGATTGTTTAACACATTGAAATGTATATATTTATAAATATGTAATGATGATTTGTTTGATTTCTATCATATTAATGATAATAAATATATATATTAAAAAATGGTAAAAGTAAGAAACATTTTTACAAAAAAGAGTCTCTTACGTTATAAGGTACCGTATTATTAAATTTCATTGCTGTTATATATTTTTTATCACTAAAAAAAGAATTTCATGCATATGGGTCTCTTACCAAGTATAGTAAAATCTCTATAAATTAATGATAATGAAACGTAATATTTTATTAATTTATAGTGATATTAATATATAATATAAAATAATATCTTTTATCTAAATTAAAATATATAAATTAAACAATTAATCTAAATTAAACAATTAATCTAAATAAAATTAATTCTTGGGTGTTATAAATATTAAAATATATTATCTTTATATATATATATATGCAAATTTGTATGATTATTAATTTATGTTATTAATGAGACTATACATTTATATAAAGTTTCTAAAACAATATTTGTTATCTTATCGAATTTTGTTCATTTTTATACCAATCCGACTTGGAGCCATCAAATTTTGTTATTTTATAGTGTTTATTAATTTATCAAATATTAATATATAGAAATTCTACTATATATGATATAATGTTAACCAAATTATAAAAAATCGACATACAAGACAAAATAAGAATATCCAAGAATGAAGAACTCTTTTACATTTATTGATGGGTGAGTTCTTCACTATAAGTATAAATAACATGTATTATACGAGATTCAGTCACCAAAACATATAGTGCACATGAAGGGCTCACAATCAATTCCTTCTAAATGATTCTCATCACCACAAACATCACAGATCTACTGAGAGAATACCTTAATGAACATAAATAACATAAATATAGTGTAAACTTAATGAACATAATGAAAATTACTAACAGTTGCAGCGCTAGAGGTAGGGTAGAGAACAAAATAATCTTGCATAGTGAAGTAAGTATGAACGATTTTCTGTTCATCTCTAGAAACATTCAAAAACATTGTTAGTGATAAAATTTTAGAAATAAATAAATAATAAGCCAAAACTTACCATCAGTTGAATAAAGACAGACGCAAAGAATCATAATGATTCAAGTTATAGCGATGAGAGACCTTCATAGTAAATTGTTGAGCAGTATCAAGCATGGGCTCTGGTACATCCAGAAAAACGGCATCTATCAAAGAAAATGGAAGACTCTAAGTATCCGAGTTATAACAAAATAACTAATACATTTCCAAATTTTTGATACAATTAAAAGTATCCTTCTTGTTTAATTGATACTTTGATAAACAACATCAAATACCATTAAAACATAATTTTAACACTTTTTCTTAAGTAAATTTTTTTTTTGCTTTTGGTCTTTCAAATTTCAAGATCGACTCTGATCAGTTAAATGCTAACACACGAAAATCTATACAATTGTGGTTAATTTAAGTGGATACTATAATTTTTGTATTTGCAATCTAAAAGAACTAGAACCATTTTTCGATTTGTAGAAACAAAGCTAATTAATTGTGTATATTACTGTTTTGTGATAGTAGACCAAAAAAAAACCTAGTAATAATTTTGTAATATTGTAGGTTTAATCTGTTAAAGGTAAACCATCCACCTCCGTATTGCTATAGCCATCAACTCAAACTCGGGATAAATGTGGCTTTTCACTAGTTTTTGAAGTTTCCGGTTTTCAAACTAATGTTTCGGTTTCTAAGTGAATTTGTCGTACTTTTCATGTATTTTTGTCATATCTTTCACGTATTTTTCCGTATCCTTCACGTATCCTTAGTTATGCTCAATCTCTTATTTGTAAAAGTCTAGTTACTGTTTTTTTTTCTCTGTATCTTCACCATCTTGTAACATTTCCATTGCATTTAAATAGAAATTCTATTTATAAAAACAAAAATTTGTAGGTTTAATTATAAACAATTTTGTTCAAAAAGCAAAGAAAGGGTAAAAACGTCATTTCAAGTATTGTTATTGTTTTTGGGGACTCCGTTTCAAATGAATTCCGAACCGAAAAAGGAGGTGAGCCTTTGAACCCGTTTTATTTACTCTCTTCCCATTCCATTCATTTCCGCTTCTCCTTCATTCTTCTTCTTCTTCTTCTTCTTCTTCCTAACCGAGCCGCTTCAAAGTTTTTAGCTTTTTCTCTCGATTTCAGGTATTTTTCTGACCCTTTATTGTGCTCTTTCGAACACCCAATTTTACGTTTTTTTTTTTTTCCGTCAATTTGAATACATTTCGTCGTTCCGATTTCGTTCATGTGAGTTTTCTTTTGTTTGGATCTGAGTCTTATTATCATTGAGCTAATCTTTTCGATCTGTGTTTATCGATTTAGCTATCGTTATATTCGCCACATCACTTATTATTTGTTTAATCGATCAATTCTCCGGCGACTGATGTTTTCAACAGTTTTTTTATATTAATTTTTTTTCTGGTTGAATTTTATAATATTGGAAATTGGTGTACGTGATTCTGGATCTATAATATCCATTTTCAATTTTAAGGTTTGATTTTGTCTCTATCGATTCGTTAATTTTTACAATTCTATTACTTACACATATAATCGAAATCGTTTCCCAATTCCCATATTCTGAATTAGATATGTTAAATAAAAATTTGATCTTGAAGAAATATGATCAACAAAATAAATATAACTCTGTTTTGGTTTGGTTTGCAGAAAGGTAGCAAAAAATGGCTGATGGTGAAGACATCCAACCTCTTGTTTGCGACAATGGAACTGGAATGGTCAAGGTATGATCTTTGAATCATTTTTCACGTTGTTGATGAACAATGTAGTATTTGGTTTAAGTCTCAAAAGACTATGTTTGTAATGTATTGAATAGGCTGGTTTTGCTGGAGATGATGCACCTCGAGCTGTGTTTCCTAGTATCGTGGGTCGTCCTCGTCACACTGGTGTGATGGTTGGTATGGGACAAAAAGATGCTTATGTTGGCGATGAAGCTCAATCCAAACGTGGTATTCTAACTCTCAAGTACCCTATTGAGCATGGTATTGTCAACAATTGGGATGACATGGAGAAGATTTGGCATCACACTTTCTACAATGAGCTTCGTGTTGCTCCTGAGGAGCATCCGATTCTACTCACTGAGGCACCGCTTAACCCGAAAGCTAATCGTGAGAAGATGACTCAAATCATGTTTGAGACTTTCAATGCTCCTGCTATGTATGTAGCTATTCAAGCTGTGCTTTCTCTTTACGCCAGTGGTCGTACAACTGGTGAGTGAAGCGAAGCCTTCTTATGATATAAAGTTTCAATCTTTGTCTGCGAAATGTAAAGCCTCTTTTGGATTATGTATGTGTGTAGGTATTGTGCTTGACTCTGGTGATGGTGTGAGCCACACTGTTCCTATCTACGAGGGTTATGCTCTTCCTCACGCGATCCTTCGTCTTGATCTTGCGGGTCGTGACCTTACTGATGCGCTGATGAAGATCCTTACTGAGCGTGGTTACTCTTTCACCACCACAGCAGAGCGTGAAATTGTCAGAGACATTAAGGAGAAGCTTTGTTACATTGCTCTTGACTACGAGCAAGAGCTCGAGACTGCTAAAACTAGCTCAGCTGTTGAGAAGAACTACGAGCTACCTGATGGTCAAGTGATCACCATTGGATCTGAGAGGTTCCGTTGCCCTGAGGTTCTTTACCAGCCGTCTATGATTGGTATGGAGAATGCTGGTATCCATGAAACCACTTACAATTCCATAATGAAGTGTGATGTTGACATCAGAAAGGACTTGTATGGTAACATTGTGCTCAGTGGTGGAACCACTATGTTCCCTGGAATAGCTGATAGAATGAGCAAAGAGATCACTGCTTTGGCTCCAAGCAGCATGAAGATCAAAGTTGTTGCTCCTCCTGAGAGGAAATACTCTGTTTGGATTGGTGGATCCATCTTGGCTTCCCTCAGTACCTTCCAGCAGGTAACACACATAAACCAACTAAACTACATTCTCATTTATCTCGCAGCTTTTGATATCTGAAACTATGTTTGAACTTGTAACAGATGTGGATCGCAAAGGCAGAGTATGACGAGTCAGGCCCATCGATTGTTCACAGGAAATGCTTCTGAGCTTGAAGTCGTCATCATTTTTCAGAGAAGAAGCAACCGCCGGGGGTTTTCCGATCATTCCTCAAGCCGGGTTTATTAATCTTCCGTTATGCTGCTTTTTGTTTTTTCTTTCCGGCCTAAGGCAATTTTCATGGATTTATATTATGGTAATCTGTTTGTAGTTTGGTTAAAATTCTTCTTTTGATTTTAGTTCAAGAATTGGAACTGTGTTTTTGAGTGAATAAGTATAAACCTTTTTTCTCTTTCATTTATGTAACATTTTGTTTTATATTTTCTACTGTAAACTTATGATCTATCAATCATATTCATAAACTGTGGAAAAGGCTTAAGAAAACAAAGCCATTGATCATAAACCAAAGATGAGAAGCAACAAATACAAAGCTGAGTTAAGAAAAAACCAAATGGTAAAAGCATAGTAAAAACAAAAAAGCTTACATTACATTACACGACAACAAAAGAGCTTACGAGTTCTGTAGTTTCAAGGACGATCTAATCTGCAACCCATGTTTTGTTCAAGAAACTTAGTGAGTCTAATATGTTTAGAAGTCCATTGATCAGCAAGTTTCTGGTCTTTAGCTTCAGCATCTCTTCTCAAACCAACAAGCTGTTCTCTATACTCACCATCAATCTTCTCCATTGCAATCTTCTGCTCTTCCCTAAGAGCTTTCATCTTTGCTTCAATCTCTTCCATCTTCTCCCTTTGTCTACACGTCTTCTCTGACTCTAACTGCAACTCCAACCTCCTTAGTCTCCACGCAGCTTCTTTCTTATGCTCCGACCAAACTCTATGCCCTTCCTCCAACTCTCTACAACACTCCACAAGCTCAGACAAGAACACACTCTCACTACTACTACTACCACTACAAGAAGGCATCATACTCCCTAACACAAGACCATTCTCTCCTCTCTCAGGCTGCTGTTGTTGCTGAAGCCACGGGATTTGCGGTGGAGGAGGCGTAGAAGCAGCCAAAGTAGAAGGTGATAAAGTTAAAGTAACAGAAGGAGGTCTGACAACAACATTGTTCCCATTGTTAGAAGTAGCTAACCAAGGTGGAATCACCGGATTAGGAGGCTGAGGCTGAGTCTGCTCACTATGTTGTAGAAACCCTCCGTTTGAATTAGCCATCACAACCTTCCCAGCAGAAGGAGGAACAACAACAATATTATTAGACCGTTCTTTAACAAGCTTCTCAGCGAAACTCTCAAGAATCCTATCGTACTTGCTCTCGTCGATAGGCTCAACTCTTTTATTACTCTCTTTCTCTTCTCTTTGTTGCTTCTCTTTAAACACTTCCCACCACTTCCCTAACCGTTTAGCTGTTCTTCCGGGAACCTCAGCGGCGATTTTCTTCCACTTGTTGCCGTGTTTCTCTTGAAGACGGATCACGAGTCTCTGTTCTTCCTCTGTTAAAGAACCTTTCTTGATCCCTGGTTTAAGATAGTTCTTCCATCTTTCTAAACAAGATTTGGCGTCACGGTTTAAAGGTTTGTTCATACGCTCGGAGACAAGATGCCATTCTCTAGGACCGAACTGTCTTACGTAAGCACGTAACAATGCATCTTCTTCACCACTCCAACGTTGTCTCTCTTTCATCTCCTCCTAACAACAACATCACTTCTTCCCATCTCACCATCCTTCTTCATCTGCTTCAATTTTCATTATATCACACAATCAAAATCAATCCTTTACCAAAACACAGAGATCTGATACTTCAATTTTCGGAAATTAAACTTGAAGAAATGAAAATGAGAAAGTTTTGACAATGATTTGTTAGCATCAATTATGCAAAAGTAATTGTCTTTTATAATGGAAACTAAGGAAACATGGGAAATTAATGTTGACCACAAAACACTATTTAAGTAGATAAGAGAGTTAAAGATAAGAAATTTGGTTACCAAATTATGTTGAAAAGGGAAGTGATCAAAGACTGGAGAGCAACTTCCATGACGCAGATTTGCTCTATTTTTTTTTAGTTGTGCGAAAATGGAAGAGAAAACGAAAAGAGCAAAGAGAGAGGCTTTTAAAACCATAGAGACGATTAGACCATAGAGACGGCAAATTTTAATTTAAAAAAAAAAAAAAAAAGTTATGAAAGAGAGAGAGAAAAGGAGAAAAAAGTTTACCGACTGAGACACAGACTTGTTTTTTTTTCCTTTTTTGATTTTTCACACAAGTGGGGGAAAAAACTCTCTGACAGTGGCGCGTGGAGTTAAAAAGTTGTAATTCCATAAGTTCGTTGTCTTTTTTTTTTTTTATGATTATTTTTTTATTGGGATCTCAAATTCATTTTCAATAACAACATTATGAAAAACTATAGTAAAAAGATAAATGTAGATGGAAGAAACTGGAGATGCTTGAAATTTACAAGTAAAAAATTAGCCAAAAGTGAGTTTTGTACTTTTAGAGTAATTGAAAATGTTGTATTTTGTCTGTAGAATATATTTTGTTTATAAAAATATCATTATTTGTTTATGTTTGATTTTTGAAGGTATTTTTTATAAGGAGTTTTTTGAAACATGTTTATTCAAGTATAAATTTGTTTCACATACATAATGGTTGATAGAGCTACAAATCTCTGTTGTTTCAAAACATATTTATTTTCACATATTTTGATATAAATTTTCATTCTTAACAATGTAACATCATGAATTTTAAACTCTCACCCTAACACGAAATGTAAACTGTTAAAAATATCAAAAAAATATAATTTTCGAAAAACATAAACAATATATCTTACATGTCAACAAAGAACAATGCATGCAAACTGAGATAGTGAACCAAACAGCAACACATTTTAATTGGAAAAATGTGAAGATAATAATTGGTCTGAGCACCAATGAAAGGTCGGAAACCAAAATATTTTATTGTCTTGACTCTAATAAACCACTTGAAAAATGCTTGTTAAGTATCTAACAACAACAAAAAATACTTGTTGTTAGGTACTAAAATGAAATAAATTTGTTACTAGAACTATCAATTTTACTTATTAAGAAGAATAAATCAGATTTTTTGTTGGTTAGTTGGATTTGACGTATGGAGTAATCGGGATGAGAAATAGGGACACGTGTCAGAAAATGGGAATGGTATCTTTTGGGGGAAAGCATGTAAAGGAAAATGGTCCCCTGAGTCTCGCCATAACCCTACCAAAAAATCCTTTTCTTTGTTCCATCACATCCGACTACCACTACTCACACCTTTGTGTTTTTGCTAACTTGCTCCATTTTTTTTCATTATGCGTATTTTAGTATTTCCCCGCGCTATAATCAGCCAGACAAAACTTTCACCCTTTTATTATTGCCTCTACTGCTCACTCTACCACCCCCAATATCTTTGCATACACAATTTTGGCAAACCACATACTATGACGTCACCACCAGCTTGTTATTAATACTATTGTAATAGTAATACTGTAACACTCTCTCTAATAATTTGCATCGGACAATTCAGACAAGTATAATGTAATAATAGTTGAAAATGAGGAATTTCGCAACACATGTAAGACACTTCATTCATAAGTCAATGCATTTTTTTTTCTTCTAAATATATTTTTAAAAACTTGCAATATAGGTTGTTGCATTTTATTATATATTCATGCAAACTTTGAAGAGACATGACCCGACATTGAAAGCTATTTTCATCTAATTATAATGTTAACTACCAAATGGAGAGAAGTTGCAAAAATGCAAATAACTACAAAGGGATACTAATACAGTATATCACTATATCTTTCACCAACAAATTAAGCTGACAAAAACTATAGGAAAAAACAAGCTCAAAGAATCTTACACAATTCAACTTACTATCCACGTTTCTTTTGCACATGGATTTTTTGTTTACTAGCTAAATTAAAGATAAAAAAATTTAAGTACACAACTTAAAAATAATCAAACACACCTACATTGACTGTATTTTTTAACCAAAATTATTCACCTGTCAACAGCCAATATTTGTGAAAATATACTTCATACGAATATTTAAGAAATTATGGGGTAGCGAGGGTTTAGCCGGAGAAGATAACAGCCAACATGGTAGGTTGATTTTACCAAATCAAGAAAAGTGTGTTGATAGGAGACTAGTGGTGGGCCTTCGATGGGCCTGCTCTGAAGGACAAAAAATTATTACATCGATGTCTATAATCATCACTTGACCGTTTGTTTCCCATTATATGTTTTAACATCTTTATTCAAAATTTGATAGAAATTTAGTGTTGTGTTTCTTTTTGAGTTAGTTGTGTTTGTGGATATTAAGATACCTAATCTGATTACTTGATTAGTGACACCTATTGTTCCGAAATTGATATTTTTTGTCATTAATTTCTTGGTTAATGACTATGAACATTTAAGTTCGGATCTTTTTCGATGAAAATTGGTTGGATTGTCAAACAATTTTATAAATATTTACTAGAAAACCGTATAAAAGTTCCGTGATTGCAGCTGAAGTTGGACCTTGGAGATAAGTGCTGGAGCTGGGAATGTGGGATCACCACAAGGTCCACAACCATATATTAGATTGGTTTATTATGCATTTGCATGTATATTTATTTTTAAGCGTTAAATAAATAGAGAGTTAGGACATCTCCAATTATACTTTATTTTTTTTATGTGATAAAGTTTAGAGTAACATTTGCTCCAACTTATTTCTATATTTTATTCTAAAATAAAATAACACTATTAATTACTTTATATATAGAGTAACTCTATCTTTTCTTTTATATTTTATATTACAATAACTGTAAAATAGAATAACTCTAAAATGGAGTAATACATTATAAGAAAACATTATTCTAATTTATTATAGAGTTACTCTATTTTAGAGTTACTATATTTTAGAGTAAAAAATAAAGGAATACATTGGAGATGATCTTATAATGCGTTTGTAGATGGAAATATTTAAAATTAATATACTTTTAAAATATCTGATATAATAGTCAATATCTTGAAACAGTAGAAAATAAATATTTAAAGAAGATAAAAAATAGCTGGTAAATATAATCAAATTGATATCTAATTTTGTACATGTATATGTTAGTTCCAAATCATACGATATACATGTTTCAAAAAAGTTTTATGAGTAGAAGTCATTAGACGTATGTTACCATTCAAAGTTTTGAAACGATTTAATATTTTGATATCCTCAGAGCAATTATATGATTTCAGAATATTGCATGCTCCTGAAGACACAACAATGATTTTTGCCTAATCTATCTGGACTCTAGATCGACTTTTTAAAAATATTAGTAGTATAGTAGATTGTTCATAATATTGCATGTCCTTCGAGACCTAACAATGACATCCAAACACAGCTTGTAGCTTCTAAATTTATTAGACATCCAAACATAGCTTGTAGCTTAGTATACTAACAGATTTTTTAGTTGGTATAAAAATCTAGGGGAAAACAAGATATAATGATATCCAATGGAAAAGAAACATTTTAATTATAATCTATTATAAAACTAATAAAAGTATAAAATATTATTAGATATAGAATGTGAAACAGAGCAAAGACAGTAAATAAAAAAAGTAAATGCTGAGGGAATCAGAGAAAAGGTGTATAGAAATAGAAAAAATAATAGTGGGGGAAATGACATGACATATGAGTTGTCAAATTGAGGCAGATCCCTTCTCTGATCTTCCCTCTGCCATCTCTTGCCTTTTACCTCATGTGCTCCATTCCCTCCGCCTTTTTTTTCTTTTTTTTTCTTCTTTTTACTATTAATCGAGCTTTTTCCCTAAAACTATGAAATATCTAATATTTTTCCATTTGAATATATTCTTACATGGAATTTTCTTTAAAGGGAAATGTTTAGAAAAATAAAATTTGTCTTTAGTGTTTCTAAAACAATATTTTTTTTGGATGGCTAAAATTTTCTCTATGACGTCTATGTAGTTACACTATTTTAACTAGTAAAATGTTTTTATTTCAAAAATTTATTGAATGATAGATAACCAAATTAAATTCTTTATATAACTAATGTTTTATCATCTAAAAATTTTCTTATTAGCTGTTCATTTTCTGTTTTGCCTACGGCCTACCGTTGAATTATTGAGCTCAACTTAACTTGGATTCAACGCATGTGAAATTATGAGGTCGGGTCGTTAAACTAGGTCGTGGTAACATTATGTGTACTGAGCCATACAAAAAATTGAAACGTTCTTTTCATAATATGTTTTGGACCATCCTATTTAAATCTGGATCTATGTAGATTAGTAGATACATTCTATATTTATCGTGGAAATATTGATATTTGGGTCATGCATGCTTAATCCTACTAGCCATTTTGTTTTCTGACAAACCAGTATGAAATGACTTGTTATTTGATTGTTTCGTGTTAATCAAACCTACTAAAATAATGAATAGAATCTGAGTTTTGGTTTGTGAAACGTTTGTTTGGTATGATGGATCAAATACTTGTGTTGTAATACGTGTTTATCGCAAATGACAAGGTAATGTGGGTAACATGACAAGATAAAGTGCTGAGGATCATGTTAGTGAGTATGATTTAGGTTCGATGTCGTGCGTCATGGACGATGGATGTTCGATTAGTGACATGTCTATGTTCTAACTTGGGCTTCATAGTTTGCATTGCGATCACAAAGATTCGTTAAAATTTAACATAGTAACTAAAAAATTTAAACTTGTGAGCACTCAGTTTTTTCATTGAATATGGATAATTATGAATGTCAACAAACAACATAACAATAATAATGCTTAACACTAAACAAAATAGTGATAAAGAGCATAACATACACTGACATCAACACATATACTAAGGAAATCAAAAGCACAGTCACACAAAATATATGCAACCAAACGTAATGACTACGTAACCTTAAGAACTTTTTCTAACTTCTCCATTCCATTACCACTTGCCTGGCCCATTAACCTATAAAATCACAACCTTAGTGAAAATTACAATCCCAATCTGATTTCACTGTCTTTATTCCAGGACGGGGAGACATTAGTCCGAAACTGATCTTAGAATCGAGTTTCAGAAAATTTGTAATATAAAATTTCAGACAATATAACTATAAAAAAAACTTGGCCCAATGGCCCATTACATATTTGTTGGGTGGATCACGGTCCATAATCCGACCCGAACATAGACTGAAAGAAGATGAAAACCAACAAAATAAAGAACCAAAAGAAACAAATCACAAAAATCGCAAACATTAAAGAAATTTTGCTGATGAAATTATAATAATAAAAAAGGAAATATTCTCCCAAAGCCACCAGAATTTTCCCAAGAAAATTAAGGGAAAACCCAGGGCGGGAAAATGGCTGATTTCTCTCTTTTTCTTTTCTTTTCTCGGTCTCTCATATTAAAAATAAAATAACAACATTCTGAGTATTTTTGTCTTTTATTCTCCATGTTCAAACACGGAAGTTTTTGCCAGTGAAAGTCTGACCAAACTGCCACGAGGCAGGAGCAACGTTCCATGAGGTGGATGAACGGTGGTCAGAGGCGGTGACTCTGAAGGAGAGTGATTGGCCGATGAGAACGGCGTTAGACTGCCAGTTCTGTCCCCAGTTACGACTCATCCTTACCCAATCAGTCTTTGATCCCTTTACGCTAACTCCGTTAATATCTCCGGCACCGGCAACGTTAGTTATCAAAACGAGATTGAAGTATCTGAATCCGTTAACTGTGAATCTTATCCCTCCTTGCTTCCGACAAGGTATCCTTTCAGAGAAAACAGATTTCAGACAAATAATTAATAACAAGACAAGAGATAAATGGATCTTATCTAGGTTACTGTGTCTCTGTCCTGCTTCTTTCCCCGAAAAGATAACGACATACTATTAACAAATTCCCTATTTTAAAATTTAATATTCAAACGTCCAGAGAAAAAAGACAAAAAAAATAATCATAATTATTGAGATTTGTGAACTTGTGAGAGTGATGTTTTTAGTTTCTGAACTCTGAAATACATAGGCCGTTTTCCAAAAAGTACGAGAAGCCTAGAGGAAAACAAAACACAGAGAATTATATGTATTAATTTCATAGAATCAAATCTTTTTGCTAAATGACAAATATTATTAAAAAATGAAGTATTTAGGTGTTACAAATTGTGGAAACAAAAAATGTTTGGTGTAGAGATTGGTCCCATGGCAAAAAACGAATTTAAAACATGGAAGCAAATTCATACTATCAAATTTTAGCATATCATGATGTAATAATCAATTATTAATAAAAACTCTCATGTAGTTCTTTTCAAAAGTTTAACCTAGCTCCTTGACATAATATAATTTTGCGAATGTCAGTACTGATAGTCTGATATGTAATTTCTTCACCATATTAATTTGGTAGATTTACAGCTAAATTCTTATATATATATATATATATTGTTAAAGAGCTAAATTATTATTAATTCGCCAAACTGTAAAAGCCGACAAACCTAAACGATACGGTAAGAAAAAAGCAGAGATACCTGCGATAGGAGACAGGGACAATGCCTGCGCGGTACAGACCAATCTTAAGGAACATAGGCATAGCGAGGTCAAAATGCTCTCGCGGCGGATTACACCATCCTCCGTCGTCACTTGCCTGAGCAAAATTCGGCGGACAAAAGTTAGTAGCCGTCACAAGAATCGACGGATTTCCCGGGACACACCATCTCGGGTCATCAACACACTTCATCTCGAAGCAAGCACCACAGCTCAAGCCGTTGTTGAACAAAGCAGTGCTCAGCGCCGCCGTGTTCACACCGTATCCTTGGCTATACAAGTTCCCATACCCACACGCACCACCTTTTATCAAACCCACGCGCCAAACACAAAAAATAAAAACAGAGATAAATAAAAGTTAGTTAGGATTAATCATACATAAAAAGTTCGTTAGGAATCATATTTTATAGTATTAACTTATTATATATGAAAATGAGATTGATAATGGTGGATTAAGTGAGGTAGTGAATATACCCATGGTACCGGAGGCGTCACTACCGCCGTAGAAGGTGGCGTGAGCGTTCTGCCATGGACCGCCGCTGTAAACGCCGGGGATTTTGGCGTTTGTAGCGGTTAGGAGAAAGGACGCTGTAACGACCAACCATAAGCGGATACGAAAAGCAGTTGCCGTCATTATGAGTGAGTGTGAGAGAGAGAGAGGTGTGTATTGGATATGACTGAGAGAAAGCGGGAAGATCGAATGGTATTTATTGGGAATGAGGCTCGTTAGGAACTTTTTTGACCTCACCGTCACATTTTGGTACCTTTTTGGGTAATATTTTAGATTTAAGAGTCTGAAAGTAATTGCTGCCTTTCTCATTGGTTTTGGTTGGCCGTAAAACCCAAACCGAACTTTGAGATTCACTACGGACTAAACCGAAACAAACTTCTTTTAACCCCAAACGGTGACATTCTCTTCGTATCAAATTATGATCCTAACCAAAACTAAATTTAGCGAAATTGAATATAGTAGAGCGAAACTCAATAAAAAGGAAATATATAATATCAGTTAATATTAGTTGATTACTAATTTATAATTTTAATTGTTTTTTATCCAACCGGATTCCACAACAAAAAAACCACAAAAGTAACAAAAATCGAAAAACTTAAACCGAATCAAACCGAAAAAAAATGAGTGCCAATACAATTTATGTATGTTTTTTTTTCCTTTATGTATTTTGTCTCTTTTTTTTAACAAACCATAGCTTATGTTTTTATTTGCCATTATCTACGCATGCACGCATGTATACATTTTTCTAGTTGCAGCGCATGTGAACATTTTTTTCTGAACATATCTTATAAATGAGCCAAACGAATCGACTATCACATTAAGAGCATGTGGTTAGACGAGGTCGACATAGAAATAAATATATTAGTTTCGCTGCATATATTGTTTTTTAATGCTTTTTCAGAGCAATAATTAAGTTGTGTTTAATTGGATGACATAGGGCCGCAAAAGTTGAATGACAAGCTCCATGAGTTATTGTATTACATAGCATGTGGAGTGTCTGTGATATAATTGTTACACAAGTTCTATTTCCATGTGTGTGTCTTAAGTTTATTGCTCCGAATAGATAATGTTAGAGCAGCTCTGTGTGACTGTGTTACAGTTCACAATTATTGAGGTCACTATTCCGAAGGCTCCAAAAAAGTTCAAATTCTTTTTATGTATATATCTGTAATTTTAGAAAGCTATATAACTTCAAATGCGTATCTAAAAATTGGAACCAAAAATTAGTTTTTCTATTATTTTAATTTTTAACAGTTAAAAGAAAATTCGTTGAAAATTATATAACTATTGACACAGAATGAACATGGAGAAAATATTGGAATATACAAAATATGGATAGAGAAGCAAATAACTAACTACTGAGAATGGTTGGACTAAAATGATGTAAATCTTTGAATGTTTATCTATTTCATTTGCAATCCATGTGACGTTAAAATTAGTCAGTGGTCGCCTACGAATTCTGTGAAATTTACAAATTAACTGTTATAGTGTTCGGTGTTCCGATACTAATAGGATTTTTTTTTTTGAGATGATTACGTTTTTAGTTTCTAAAACAAAAAAAAAACTTAGCTTAAATGAAATGAATAAGTTTGTGTTTGGTTCTAACTTCTAAGGATCTAAACATTTTTTTTTTAAAGTAAAAGAAACTAAACTAGATTACAACAGAAAAAAATATGCATTAACGACAATGAACTTTTGAATTAGATATTATAGAGAAAATTAGCAAATATGAAAATACTTGGATCCGCAGAATCAGTATAATAGACAAAGCAAAATATCACTCCAAAGATCATGCAAGATATACAGACAATCATATGCAAACAGTGTAGGAGAGTTCGTTAGCGGTCATTGTTAATTGTGTACGGTGTTTTACATGCTTGACCTACCTAACACTAGTTGATCTATATATCCTTTCTTTTACGGGTTTTCATGTGTGCATGTTGATATCATATTATTAAAATGCACAAAAACGAAGGTCGAAGTGGCACAACAAGCATTGCAATATCTTAAAAATCTTAAAGAATATATCTTTTAAACAACAAAAAAGAGAGTATAAAAAGATGTTTGTATGAAGCAAAAAGCGTTTTGATTTTGAATCACTTCATAGTGAGCATGGATTGAACTAGTAACATTGAAAAAGATGATAGTAGTTTTACCTACTCAAACTACTCATATTAAAAATGTTTCATTTTAATTAAATTTTCAATACAAGAAATAATAGTTGTTTTCCTCATAATATATGATTAATTATTTTATTATTGTTTAGATCATTAATTTGTGTGCGTTGTAATCTAAACAACATTTTAAAATGAAACATAGCGGTATAAAAGAGTACATATAAGTTGGAAATGAAGTTCGTAGCCGTTGTGCTGTTGGGGGAAAATCGAGAAGGCTTTCTCATTAGTAAAGTATCTTTATTTAATTAGACCGTACTAATAATAAATATTAACTAAGAAAATCAACATTTAAGGTTCTGAAACAAGCTAATTAAGGTTTTAATTTCAGTACATCCAATCCAATCCAAGTTAGGTGAACAAAAACAAATAAAAATCTTCTCATTAAATGTGTACTGCCACTAACCAAAAACAAATTAAAGGTGTACTAAGTTAGTACTACTAATTGCAATTAAAAAAGATAAATGTAAGATTTACTTACTGTAATAACGACACGTGGCAAAATTTAGCCATTGTCAAATGAAGCACGACGACGACAGGTCCCCACATTTTTAACTTTGCATAAAGATCAACGGCTGTGATTGCTTTTTCCCTACCTCGGAGATTAGACTTTATTTTAATTATATTATAAATAAAATAAAAACGCATTTATTCTGATTCCCTCTAATCTCTCTGGTCCCCTCCACCCGCTACCTCGTCTACTTCTCTTCTTCTTCTTCCTTAATCTCTCAAATTCGGATAATAATTTGTGTAATCCAAAATGATTACTGAACCAAGTCTAACCGGGATTTCTGGTTCAATCAATCGGACTCGATTACCGGATCAATCATCATCAGCATCGCATAGCTTCACTCCGGTGACACTATTCGACGGTTTCAATTACAATCTCTCCGACCATAGAAACACCGTCGCAACTGCTCCACCGGAGAATTCAGTTTATAGGCGAGACGATGAAGAAGAAGATCCGGCTGATGAATTCGATTTCTCCGATGCTGTTTTAGGTTACATTAGTCAGATGTTGATGGAAGAAGACATGGAAGATAAAGTCTGCATGCTCCAAGAGTCTCTAGATCTCGAAGCAGCTGAGAGATCGCTCTACGAAGCTATCGGTAAAAAGTATCCTCCATCTCCAGAACCAAATTTAGCTTTCTCCGAACGAAACGGCGAGAATATTGACCGTGTGGTCCCGGGAAACTACACTGGAGGAGATCGGATAGGTTTCGGTGACGGTGAAATCAGACCTCTGAGTGGTTTCACTTTGGATTTTCGGAATCCTTCGTCGGTTCTAAGTGTTCCTCAAGCTTCGTATAGCTCTTTTAATGGTTTAATCAAAGTCTCTGGAGATGGAATTGAAGAATCATCGTCGAAGAAGAGTGATTCGAATCGGGAGAGTCATCAATCTGTTTGGTTGTTTAAGCGAGGGATTGAAGAAGCTAATAGGTTTCTTCCTGAAAAAAACGAGTTGATTGTGAATTTCAGAGATGAGAATTGCAGGAACAAAGCTAGGAGAAACTCTATCCGTGATGAGATTTGTGTTGAAGAAGAAGAGAGGAGTAGTAAATTACCTGCAGTGTTCGCTGAGGATATTTTGAGATCAGATGTTGTAGATAAGATCTTAGTTCATGTTCCTGGAGAAGAGAGCATGAAGGAGTTTGATGCGTTGCGTGAAGTTTTGAAGAAAGGAGTGGAGAAGAAGAAAGCTTCAGAGCTTCAAGGAGGGAAGAGACGAGCAAGAGGAAGAGGACGTGGAAGAGGAGGAGGGCCAAATGGGAAAAGAGAAGTTGTGGATTTGAGAAGTTTATTGATACATTGTGCTCAAGCTGTTGCAGCTGATGATCGTAGGTGTGCAGGACAGTTGTTGAAACAGATTAGATTGCATTCAACGCCGTTTGGTGATGGGAATCAGAGGTTGGCTCATTGTTTTGCTAATGGTCTTGAGGCTAGGTTAGCCGGTACTGGTAGCCAGATTTATAAAGGGATTGTGAGTAAACCGAGATCCGCTGCAGCTGTGTTGAAAGCTCACCAGCTTTTTCTTGCGTGTTGCCCTTTTAGGAAGCTTTCTTATTTCATAACCAACAAGACTATACGTGATCTTGTTGGGACTTCTCCGCGTGTTCATGTGATTGATTTTGGTATTCTTTATGGCTTCCAATGGCCAACTCTTATTCATCGGTTTTCAATGCATGGATCACCGAAGGTTAGGATCACAGGGATTGAGTTTCCGCAGCCTGGTTTTCGTCCAGCGCAGCGTGTTGAAGAAACTGGTCAAAGGTTAGCAGAGTATGCTAAACATTTTGGAGTGCCGTTTGAGTATAAAGCGATTGCTAAGAAGTGGGATGCAATTCAGCTTGAAGATCTTGATATTGACAAAGATGAGGTTATCGTTGTTAATTGCCTTTACCGAGCTGAGAACTTGCATGATGAGTCGGTTAAAGTAGAGAGTTGTAGAGACACTGTTCTCAATTTGATAGGGAAGATAAATCCTGATCTTTTTGTCTTTGGCATTGTGAATGGTGCATACAATGCACCGTTCTTCGTGACACGGTTTCGCGAGGCTCTCTTTCATTTCTCCTCGATTTTTGACATGCTTGAGACGATTGTGCCGAGAGAAGATGAAGAGAGGATGTTCCTTGAGATGGAGGTCTTTGGAAGAGAGGCGTTGAATGTGATTGCTTGCGAAGGTTGGGAAAGAGTGGAGAGGCCTGAGACATACAAGCAGTGGCATGTCAGAGCTATGAGGTCAGGGTTGGTGCAAGTTCCATTTGACCCAAGCATTATGAAGACATCACTGTATAAGGTCAACACATTCTACCACAAGGATTTTGTGATTGATCAAGATAACCGGTGGCTCTTGCAAGGCTGGAAAGGAAGAACAGTCATGGCTCTTTCTGTTTGGAAATCAGAGTCCAAGGCTTGACCGACTAATCCGAGAGAAACCATCTCTTGGTATTTTGTTCCTTCTGTGATTCCCACACAGAATTACAGGTACAGCTTCACGTTGGTTTGGAAATGACATTTGATAGTTTCTAGGTACTGTACTGAGACTGTGTCATCTATTTCGCAGATGAAAGACGAGAATGCTTCGCCCGAAGAACTTGTTAAAAGAAGTAAGTCCCATTATATAATTTTTCTAGGTGGATATATGTTGGTTTTATCAGCTAGGTTTTCCTAACAGTATTCTTGTAGCTAGGGATGATCAGAGATTTTGTATATTACTACTAGCAGAGTTTAACTTGTATTAGATTGTAAAACGTATAAGAGGAAGCTTGGAGAAACTATCGTTTCAAGAGAATGTTTTGACTTCTCCAATGTTAAACACAAGGACCCACTGCTACATTGAAATAAGATGTTTTGCTCCCTTATATTTTGTTATACTACTTCTGGAAAACTCTTTAGTTTGGAATCTGAGCTCCTAGTTATTAGTTGTGGTCCTTCAATGCTATTTTGTGAGTTTTGATATTACTTAGAATCTTGGGCAAGCCGGTTCAAACACATAAGAACTCATATCCTTCTCAGTGTCAATCCTAGGACACTCAGCTACAAAGACAAAGAGAGCAAAAAAGACTACTCATAACTTCATAAGATCAGAACCGAGTGGTTACTTGGGCGAAAAGCGCCTTGAAATCCTTTGTTGGAGTTCCTGTTCCCTCGGGCTTTGAGGCTAAGTCAAGTGCTTTGAATTTTGCATCTTCAATTTGCAACGCCTGCTCGAACAAGAACACCACCATGGATTAGGAGATGCAAAATTGGTTTTAAAATGTTGATGGATTATATAAATACGAACCTGAACGCAGACTTCTGCTACGTCAGCTCTTGCGATTGTTCTTGTTTCCGTCTCAAGAAGCTCATCATTTTTTCCAACGAGTAATTCTCGAATGCCACCGTCCTTGTCCTGTAGACCACCAGCCCTGAATCCAAAGAGTAAGATGAGATTTCGCCATTGCAAATTTGCATCGAATGAAAGTAAACTACAAGAAATAAACCTGATGATGGTGTACGGTATACCGGAATCAGCCAAGTACTGCTCGGCCTTCCTCTTCCAAACCTAACACATTAAACAGAAAGATTTGCTGTGGAAACAAAACTCATCTCTCTGTATTGAAGAAAACAAAGAAAAGAAGAATCACCAAAATGTTGGCATTTCCAATACTATTGAGAGGATGATTAATGTTAGTTCCTCCCATCGACCCAACCAAAACAATCTGCTTCACTCCAGCAGCTTTAGCTGTTTGTTTCATTCAACAAAGACAAACATCATCACCACCTCAGCTAAAACACAAAATACAAAAACATGAAAATACAAACCAGCATCTATCTGATTCTTCTGACCAATCCAATCAACCTACAAAAAAGATACAAGAATGAAGAAATCCACCAAGAAGAAGAAACTACACTAGTCACTAGGAGTTAGTGTCTGACTTGTTCAGGAAAAGCTCCATCTTCAAAGAAGAACTCAGGTCTGCCTCCTTTACTAGGATCAAAACCAGGTTTCATCTGTGGTACAGCGCTAGTAAGAATGACCAAAGCATCAATCCCTTCAACAGCAGGAGCAATGGCTTCAGGATCTCTGATATCTCCAATGAACACTTCATCTTCTCCATTGATCTTCTCCTTGCTCTCTTTTGTCCTCACTAAACCTCTCGCCACAAACTGATCTGACCTCTCCTTCAATTTCTTGAACACAATTTGCCCTGCCATTATTATTTCAATCGTAGATACAGAGTTAATCAAATTGCACAATACCACATTGTTTAGAGAATCTAAAATCTTCTTAGCTAATTACAAGAGAGAGGACCTGTTCTTCCACCGGCGCCGGTGACGAGGACTGTTGTTGTTGCGGCGGAGAAAATGACGGATGATACTCTTCTGAGATTTTTGGTTAATTTGCTTCGATTAGAAACAGACGTTGAATCCGAAACAAGAGAGCGGAATTGAAGAGATGATGATGAACGAGGAACTGAGACAAAGGAAGAAGAAGCAACGGCTCCGGATTTGTAAGTGTTAGCATGAAGTTGTGGATTGAAGAATGTTGTCGTCGTCGTCGTTGTCATCGCCATTGACTGGAGTTGATCGCTCAGACGGTGACGAGAGAGTGAGTGAGTGGACACAATCACACAACTTCTCGCGTTATTCCGATTTTCGCCACGTCACCTTATCTTTTGAATTATATGATTAACAATTTTTTTTGTTTTTTTTTTTACCAATAAGCTTAAACGAGCTTTGATTTAAATTTGGGCCAGGGCCAATCTCATGAAACAAGTGTTTCAGTTTGTGTAATAATTTGTTTGTAGTCTTCATAATCCGATTTAGATTTTAAGGAATTCATATGATTTATCTTTTATTTATTAACTCATAAAATAAAAGGCTATTTGCAAGATTCGAAGGCAGAGTTTATTATTTAATTAAACCAGGAAGAAAAAAAGAAAAAAAAAAAAAAAAACTAAAACAATCAATTCTCTGCCGGAATCTTCAAAATAACCAAGGGGGATTAATTAGGCTATCACCGGAGTTTCCACGGCAAGCTTGCCGGAGTACGTATCTTTTTCAGGCTTAGCCTCCGATTCCAAGAGCTCTGGCAAAGCCTCCTTCAAATTATGAATGTTTTCTAACGCATAATCTGCAAAGTTCGCTCTTTGCGAAGTCCCCACCTAACCCCCAAAAAAAAAAACAATTAAAGTTCAGATCATAACTTCATTGGTTAAATTATTTAAGAGTACTAAACGTTTTTTAAAAACTCACCAGGACGGTATCAAGACCAATGTGTTTACCGGCTTGAATGTTTCGTACACTGTCGTCAAAAAACAACTACAAGACAAAAACCGTTAAGAGAGTTAATTTTATGTTTTTTTTTTCTTCAGATTTTTAAATCTTGACACTCACGGTTCTTTTAGGGTTGATGTTAGCGATTTCAAGAGCTTTTACTATGGCGGTTTCAGATGGTTTGCAAACAATAGGTGTCTTAGGTAAAGCGGAAGCTGGCTTTTCATGGTCAGATAAGTAGCTAATTATGTCAAAGATCTCATCATTGTAATCTTTAAGGTTGTCGCTATTTGTAGAATTCAATGATTCAAAGCAGAGTATTCCTTCAAAACAGTCCTCTAGCCCTAGCCTCTCTAGGGCTCTAGCTGCGTGTAACTTATCTGCGTTCGTGAAAATCTGCATAAGATTCATTCATATGAGAAAACGAACGAAATGACGTGTTTATTTGTTGGCAGTGATTTATAGTTAGAAGAAACATACGATCTTTCGAAGAGGCAGGCTAACTAAAAGACTTCTCAAAATAGGATCTGATTTGATGTTCTCATATGTTAATCTTCCATGTACGAAGCTGTTAAAAATAAGACAAATTTTGGAATCATCCTATGATTTGTATAATATTGATAGAGATTTTATATATACCTGTGATACTCGTCGTAGTCGAAGTTATAACCAATGGCCTGAAAAATCAATATGGTCAAGCTACATCAAGAATTAATACATATATGGTTAATTTGAGTGGTTTAATTTGAAGTAAAAGAGAGATTTATATTTACTCGGAGACCGGCCATAGTAGTTCCATAATTCTTGTAAAGTAAATTAGACAACTCTAAGATCTTAGTCTTGTCGATTCCAAGCTTCTCCACCATGTAATCTACGATTATCCCCAATCACAAACTCTCAATACCTTTGATGAAAACCTAATGACTTGTATAACAAGAAATTGATATTGGGGAGAGAAAAAGAAGAAGAAGTCACCTTTGATGTTCTTTCCACATTCTCTAGAAATCCCAGAGCTCAGTGGATAAAGGGTATCATCAAGATCTGCAAAATTCCCACAAAGTTATTAAAAAATTCAGAAGAAAAAAGAGCAATTTGCTAGAGAAAAACAAAAGCAGAGCAATTCATCTGTTACCAAATAAAAGGGTATCATATTTTGGGTACTCAATCTCCATTTTTAGTTGATGAAAGATGATTATCGCTGGTTTTGTTGACTCCTCGAGAACCTTTATATATAGAGAGAATCTTGACTCAGTGACATCATGCTTGATTAAAGAAGAGGAGGAAACATAGATTCAGACAAAAATGGTGGGAACAAAACAGCCAAAGTGTGCAAGTCTAGCTCTCCATGTTTTTGGGGATAAGGGTTATGTTTGGTAGGCATATTTCGCACGGACCACTTATAATCTGAAGAGTACAACCAATTAATTATTTTATTTGATCTAAAACTGTTTCATAAGAATTTTCTTTTAAAAAAACTATGAAAAAGTTTTATGTAACAAAGTACTATAGAATTAAAATGAATAACGATCAAATAAAATGATATTTGTTGACATCACAATAAAACAAAGTATTATAGAAATAATCAGAAGGAACCAAATAGCAAAAACTAAAAGTTGTTTAAAATGGTACTATATCAATCTTGACGTGGTTAATAACTTATAAACAATTAACAAAGAGTGTTTACAATGTACTTTTATCATATGAAGTATGAACGAAGACAACAGATTTTTAATAAATGCATGTAACCTATATATGGTTTCCATTTTTTTTGTTGTTGTTGTTGTTAAGTAACAAATTCAACTCATAATATTCTCAGAACATATTCTACTCATAAGATATATTAAAGCGAGAATCGAAACCTGATCCAAGAAACAGCTAATGAAAACGCAGAGGACAAGTGGTGAGAGGCCAAACAAGGCAGAAGAAGAAAGGGAAGGAGAAAGATTAGAGGCAAACGACGTTTATATAGAGTAGAGAGAGAGCCCACACAAGCCAACGCGGTGTTCCACTTTTTCAGTTAAAAACATTGCATCTTCTTTTTATCTTTTTCCTTAAAAAAAATCCTTAGAATACTTTCAAATAGATACAGTTACGTAACGTATTCAATTTGAACCAGAGTTTACTTTGCTTCAACCGGAACTAAACGATGTCCTTTTTCTAACCATGGAAATTTAGGTTTATCATCAATTTGTCAAATATAATATACAACCTTTATCAAAAGAGTTATATAATATGCAAAATTTATAGTTCTAAAATATCTAACTTTGATGCCGAAATAAATATCTACATTTGAATCCATCATTCATCGCTACCATCATATATAATCTTAAAAAATGTATATCCTCATATTTTAATTGGTAATATATTTTTCAAAAAATTGTTGCAAAAAATAACAACATAATTAGTTTTTTTATTATCGATGTCTATGTAGTGATAATTTATTTTTACATCGGACTCAACACATATATCCTATAAGTTTTCCTAATCCATAAACTATGCTTTTGTTTTACCGATTAGTATACCTGTTTTTAACAATTTATTTTATATAGAATGAGTTACACTATAACCTACTTTTAAGATTTTAATTTCACTACGATCCACTTCTTATTCTAGGTATATTTTTCTTACCCTCTAAATAGGTTAAATATAATACTATCATCTAATTAACTCACTAACTAAAGAAACTAAATGAAATAACCCTCTCTCTCTTACTTTATCTCATTAAATATATTTATGATCAAAACTTACATCCTCTATCTTTATCTTTTATTGTCACCTACCTCCTCCATTTTACTATTTTTTTTTGTCAATTTCTCTTTATTTTCATTTTCACACAAACAAATCACTCAACCAAATCACTTTCTACTAGTACTTATTTTTCTTATTCTTTTATAATGTTGAGGTTTCAAAGAAGCAATCACTTCTTGATAGTTTAGATCTATCATATTCTAAAGCTTGAAAATTTTGATTTTTCAAGAGGGGAGTGAGTAATGGGTGGTAGTGGATAGTTGAGATCAAAGAATTCAAGTAGAGAGGTGTTAGAGTGTGTTGCTGGTTATTGTTACGGCGGAGGTGGTTTGGGGTGGCGGAAGAGCCACCGTCGCTGGTTACTATCATCCACATGGACACGTCCATTTACAAAGTTTTCAAGCAAACAAACTAGTGTCCACATGGACACATCCATAGATCTTGAGAGAATAGAGAAAAAGAGCAATGTTCTCGCTTTATTCTCATTTTCACACAAACAAATCACTCAACTAAATCACTTTCTATTGGTACTTATCTTCCTTATTCTCTCTTATAATGTTGAGATTTCAAAGAAGTAATAATTTTTAAATTTAAGCTTGTGGATCTTCTTCTTCTTTTCTTCTTGATAGTTCAGATCTATCATATTCTAAAGCTTGAAAATTTTGATTTTCCTATAGGGGAGTGAGTAATGGGTGGTGGTGGATAATTGAGATCGAAGAATTCAAGTAGAGAGGTGTTAGAGTGTGTTGCTGGTTGTTGTTACGGCGGAGGTGGTTTGGGGTAGCGGAAGAGCCACCGTCGCTGCTTACTATCATCCACATGGACACATCCATTTACAAAGTTTTCAAGCAAACAAACTAGTGTCCACATGGACACATCCATAGATCTTGAATTTTATGATATGATCATGTAACAAGTGTGATTTTATTACATCAAAATAAGTCGTTAGAAAGTAAAATACATATCAAAATAAATTTTGATTTTAAATACATATTAAATTTTGATTCAAATACAAGCATAAATGTATAATCATTTTCATTGCCCATGTTCTTTTCCGGTTTCAAATAGTATTTGGCCATCAAACCATGTCCATCAAACCGTGTCCATCAAACCATGCCCATCAAATGAATGCATCCACTAGTCTTTATCCATCAAACCATGTCCATCAAACCTTGCTAGAGATTCACTGATCTAATTAACCAATAATTAAGAAGGTAACCAAGTCTGAGACAAATCAATATAGTCAATCCATAGTTTAGTATAGTATTACTTTTGATTATAGTTAGAAATTTAATATCTCAAGGAATCAATACATAGATTAGTGCATGTACTGCTTTAATTTTGATACATTGTAACCACATGGTCAGTTTGTTGTGGCATCAAGAAGGTCGTAATTTGTATCCACATGGTCAGCTTCTTGTGACATTGTTGTGGCGTCAAAATCTGGATATATAGACAATGACACAATTTTCTGTCAAAATCGAACATCAAAAGATGTTAAGATCACTCACAAAGCATAAACATAACTTTGGATACGACCACATGATCAGCTTCTTGTGTCATCAATACAAGGTCGTGATTAACTGATTGGTATGCATAAATTATCTTGATTGAACTTTGGACTTTGATTTTCCCTTTTAAAACCTGCAAGCTTGTTAATTTCTCTTTGATCTTATTTTTTAAAACCTGCAAGCTTGTCCATGGATTTCAAGCCACCTTACAACAATGTTGAATGAACTCCTGTCCATGAGAAAGTGACCACACAGCCACCTCTTGTGTCATCAAAATCAAATTCGTCTATAGCTTTAATGTAAATCATTTCTCAAGTTTTTTCACTTCTAAATTAATAATTAATGATAAAATATCAAACTCCAAAGCTTTCTTGACAAACCCAGAAAATTTATAACAAACCCAAAAATTTATAAATGTCAATGCTTATAAGAAAAAAAAAAGAGATATAGCTCAATTTTATCATGGAGATGTAATTAGATATAAAGAAGAAGAAGAAGAAGAAAGAAGAATAAGAAGAAGAAGAAGAAAATAGGTTGGTAGGATTATAGAGATTAAACTTAACACAAAAATAATGGGGAGGTGAGATTAATCAAACCATACAAAAAAATTAATGGTTTAATGTAAACCACATATATGTAACTACATGATTTAAATCTAATGAGATGTGTGAGATAAAAATAATTATATAATTTTATGGTTAGAATTAAGGATATAATAGTATTGATTAAAAGTGAATAGTAGAAAAGGGAAGGAAAAATATAGTTGGAGCAAAAAATGGGTTGTAGTAATATAAATCTCTTAAAAATAGGTCTTAGTGTAATTATCTCTTTTATATATAATTTTTGTAAATATAGCTAATAATTGAGAATGATACAAAAGGAAAATTAAATCCAAAGGCTTATGCGATCTGTTAATATATTGGCATGTGTGGTGTAAATGTAGTTAATACAGCTATTGATTTACATACTTTTGATCAAAAGAAACATGTGATGACTGATGATATAGACCAAACACACAAAAAGTTTAGGACGATGAGCTGTCACCTTTTTTATTATATATTATTCTTAATTAGTATATTTGTTTTGTTTTGTTTTGTTTTCAAACAAACCCTTCAATAACTGATCAACGATGCTATCAGAAAATAATTGATCAACACGAAGACTTGTACCACACGGTTTTGTTTCATATAATAATTTTGTTGTCTATAATTATTCCGGTCAGATCAATTTTGTAGTTTTGGGTACTGATACATCATAGAGATGAGATCAGGAAGTAAAAACAATTCAACCTACATGGGGAATGTTTTCAACATTTCCGTTGGACTTTGTTGCAGCAGAAATCTTGAAATCCAAATCCTTCCGGTGGTACAATCACCACTGTCACATTTGGATTCTCTCTTTTGATAATCTTTTTCGTTTTTCCTCATTCTTTTTCCTCTCAGTTCTGTCCATACAAATTATAAACTTTGATTCTGAGTAACTTTTATCCTAGCATGATACTCTATTCATTTTTTATTTATTTATAATTTAAAGTTTTTACACACTAATTAAGATAAACATGTATTTGTCTAATTTTATTTTATTAAAGTATTGTAAATAAATAATTATTAGTCATTAAATTAAAATAATAAGAGTAATAACATAAATTTTGACAAAAAAAATACATTAGAAATACAAAATAACATTTATGTTAAAACAAAATTTAAACTCTAAAAGTACATATAAAAGGAAATAGAACGAGTAACAATAAATCTATTATTTTGGAAAGATAATTTTTTTTGATAAAAATAGATCTGGATCAGCGCAAGTGTCACCCACATATGGAAGATAATGAGGGAAATTAATTAAACCTCTCTTCTTATTTTCTCGTAACTATAAACGATTTGATTGTTTTTATTTTACTTGAAATATGACCATAACTCTATTTTTTTTTTCGTCAGTAACTGATCTCGTATTAAGGTTTCAATTAGGACAATATTTACCGATTTATTTATATTATATATATAAAAAAAGAATCAGCCGAGATATATACATTCTATAATCCGTTTATTTAATTTTTTATTGACGAAGCGATAAGCTTATGAGAGATTAAAGAACGTAAATTACGTGGAGTAGATTAAACGGATTCGGAAAAATATATATTTACTGTCACACACAAATACAAAAACAGCAACATTTTTTGTTTTATAACAGCAGCATACTTATTGGCTATATCCTGAAAAAAACAAGAATGAGATTCACTAAAAAAAGAGTAAGAAAATGGATAGTTTGTCTCTTCAGTTTTAATAAAGAGCAACGAAAAGTTATTTCTTCTTTCATCCATGTCGAATGTCGTAGACTTACTTCAAGCTCGGAAGACCTTTTAAGTATTAAGGAGTGATGAGATCGACATACAAAGAGATAATGAAATCTTTGATCTTCTCTCCAGCGTTGGTGTACCCATCTCCGTACTTATAGATCGCATCTGCTAAGCGTCCATAGTTCAAAACTGGCCTAAGAATTTGAAGCGGTACAAATTTGGCCGACTTCAGGAACTCCTCGTTCATGACCTTAGACATATGATCAGTCCTTTTCTCAAACTCAAGACAAGCTTCTTCCTCAGTTACTCTATATTGCTTCATATAACAGTTGGTCCCATTAGCAACATCTCCTCTATTCATCTCCCTCTGAAACAAAACCATCATATACACACATGCCACACACATATACACACACATATATATATATATATATATATATATATATATATATATAAGAAAATAATAATAGGGACTTTCTAAGAACATATGATATGATTACATAATAATATACATTAGATGTGTTTATAATTTACTAAACTTTATGTTATATATATATTGAAACAAGTGAGGATGGGAAAAGACATTAACTAGAAAAGATGTAATGTAACAGATTTCTCCCTTTATAGTTTATGAATTAACTTTGTTAATTATACCATGGATTATTTATTTAATAAAAAGTAGGTCATGGTTATTCAGCTAATTCACCAAAAGAAAAAAAAAATTCAACATTTTCCGTCATCATATTTATTAACATTTCCTCTCATAATTTCTATGAGACTCATGTTACCTTAAAAGTAGAAATATCATCTCTGAGACGCGATTTTACAAGAAGAGCTTGGGTGAGTTTTGGTCTTGACTTAAGCCATTCATAAGTTTTGTCTCCTGCGACGCCTCCCATAGCGATGAAGGTGATAGCTAGTATCACTTCACCTGCGGTTGAGTCCATTCCAACCTCTAGGTACTCTTCATAACTTGGCAAGTGCCCTGCACTTGACCATTTAGCTTCTTGCAGATACCCTTTCATGGCTACTTTGAGCTGCAAACATTATATAAAAGCATATTCCATCGGTTTATCAAATTAAAGTGTTGTTCTAGAGTTTTATTGTTGTCTTTTAAAAGTGTCCTATTATGTTTTCAATATAAATGTTCTAATTTATCTTTAACTCATAATAACTTTAAAAAAAAATTAATCCATAATCTAAATATTAAATAGGAGCATTAAGTACAAATTAACTTCTTTTTTTTTTTTTAATTTATCTGAAATGTGTCAAAACGATATTCTTTGAAAAACAGGTCTGAGTTTTATAAATTTATCTGAAACGTCAATTTTAACATGCAACTATATAACCTTAATTTTTTTTGTTAACAGTTCTCAAAATACTTATGAAACGTGAATGGAAGTTTCTCTTTTTGGAATTTTGTGTTTACATTTTTCAAAAAGTATTTATGAAAAACCTGAAAGTATTTTTTTAACGTCTATTTGATTATTATTAGTATTTTAGAAATGTGAATTACATTTGAATGATTTCACAAGTAAGTAAACGAAAAATTGACGTTTCAAAATGCCTATATCATCTGGTTATATATGAGGTCAAAAGTTTATATATATATATATATATATATTCTGTTTATAGTTCAAAATATATTTAATTAAATATTTTAAATAATGTTAAAATAACTAAAACTAAAACTATGATACAAATTTGTTTCTTAATGTTATCTAGGAAAACTGGGATATATAAAAACATATGGAAAAATATTTGCAACATCCAAATTAAATGCTCATTTTAATTCTTACAAAATAGCTGAATATGATCCCAGATAACAAGAAGATATATATATATTTCAAAATAATTTGGATCTGTGCTTTACTTATAAAAATTGATTGGATGATCAAAATAATTTGGATCTGTGCTTTACTTATATTCCAAATGTCTTGCATGCCAATCATTATCAAGCCCTAAAACAATAGTTGAAACAGTATAGTACCTGCTCGTATGTGTACTGCTTAGTAAAAGATCTATCTTCTGTTCTCATATATTCTTCAAACTCTTTAAACATGTCAAACAGAAATCTGAAGACGATTTTGAGATACTCAGGAAGTTCATCCACGGCGTCGTACTCCCACCTTTATTTAACAGTGAATACATACAATTTTATTAATTACGAATAGAGCATCGATTTCCACCAATTTGCATTTAACTTATTGTAATCAGTAAAAACAAAAAAAAAATGCAAAGAGTATGTAATCAGTCTTATATATCTTTATTTAATGATTCAGTACGTATAATTTTGTTTTACATATATAACTTCTTACGTACCTTTCAACGGATTGAACGAGGCTAGTAACTTCGTCAAGAGTGCCATATGCGTCAAATGTGGTGTCCACAATGTCAATTAAAACGATGGCTTTGGCCAGTAAGACTCTTGCAGCCGAATTATGTGGCTCGTAATAGATCCCAGTCGCCCAGAAATAAGGCTCCACCAATCTCTCTCTGAAGTAATTTGGTATCTTCGATACCAAATCTAGCTCCTTCCACCATCTACGTACATACATACACTAATCGTATAAATATACATGTATTCTATAATCCATCTATCGATAGATATATGTATAATATTACATACGCGGTTAGGGTTTTCAGATCTTGAATGTACTGCAGTTGCAAGAACCTAAAGTTGAGCTTGGCAAACTTGAGCAGCACTTCATCGTGATCGGCCTCTAGTTCGTAGAAGCCAATATATTCCCTTGCTACCAATATTTCCAAATTGATATTTTGAGGTAGATACATAACACTTTGTATGAGCTTAGTGATGTGTGGATGATGCGTGGCTTTGGCGCCTACCACATATAACTCCAAGTGTTTTTTTGTGAAACTTAATGCTTCGTCAAGGATATCTTCTGTCGTTGTCCCAAAGTGTGATGCTTCGTACAAGCTTAGCATACCTCTTACATCGTCATGCAGACATTTCTTAAAATTCCCATCGTCTCCTTTGAACCTTTTGAATATATCTACATGCACACATATTTGTATATATATATGTAAGTATGAATTATTAATTTCTACATGCTATATATCCAACACAACTTAGATTAAAACCAATATCCTCACCCGCAGATATGTTGTGACCATATAGTCTGAAAACTCGGAATATAACAGAAACCGTGTATAGATCATCTTCTTTGCAGTGGATGAACATGTCCTCGATATTCTCGAAAGTTTTGCTTTGGAATTCAACAATCTTGTCCTCAAAATGGTAAGAGACTCCAAGGCTAACAAGCGTATGGATCAAACATATTATCTGCTTTGCATCAGCATTGTTAGAAGGAAGCAGCATGGCCTCTACTCTAGGTTTAAGTGCCTCGATCTCTCTCCATAGACCATCCATTTCCTGCAAAGAATTGGCATTTGATGTTAAATATAATAGAACCTACTCTAGGTTGAAAACCAATTCTTTTTGGACTTATGACTCATCTAAAAGCTCCTCTTGGATCTGGAAATCTCTCCTCAACCTCCGACCACTAGCAAAACAGTTTCTAAAATGCATTGTGGGAAATGGAAGCACAACAAGCTACTGATTTGATTCTTGGTGTGATTTGGGTCCTTTAATCGATGTGGCAGGTCAACATGGCCCTTCTATTACAGGAATTTTGATCAATTCGGTTGTGGCTCAAGGCTGTAGAGGAAATAGCTGGAGACTTCCATCTTTTAGGTCTAGAAGCCAAAACTTGCAGGCTCTCTGGAACTGTCTACTCCAGACGCCTCTTCCTCAAATAAATAACGGAGAAGACTCTTATGTTTGGAAAACAGGAGACATGCTAGGTTATGAGTTCTCAACTAAACGCACATAGGAGATATTAAGACCCAGAGCACAGGTTGTTCCATGGACCAAAGCGGTCTGGTTTGGAGGGTATGTCCCAAAACATGCTTTCACCTTTTGGGTGGCCTCTCTCGATAAACTCCCTGCCAGATCTCGTCTCCACAGCTGGGGTGTTGCTCAAACAAATGCTTGTTGTACTTGTGATAATCATTCAGAGACAAGGGATCATCTGCTACTTCATTGTGATTTCAGTTACCAAGTTTGGTTTCTCATTCTACACAGACTAGGACTACCTAGACTGTTATTTTCTGACTGGTCTACTCTCCTGACTTGGCTTTTATCTCGCTCATCTCCATCCTGTTCTTCTAAGCTTAAGCGTCTAGTTGTCCAAACAACTATCTACATGCTTTGGCGAGAGCGGAATAACAGATTACATAACAACTCCTCTGCAACTGTTGCAGAGGTTTTCAAGATAATAGACCGTTCCCTTCGTGACACACTACTTGCTCAGAGAAAGAGGAAAGCATTCGCCAACCTCTTGTCTCTTTGGTTCACTTATGCATAAAACATAACTTGTTCATGTTTCTCTATTTGCTTCTGCTGGGATTTTTTCTTTTTTAACCTTTTGAAGCCTCTGCTGCGCTAGCATTTGTATTGTAAACCGTTCTATTAATTGGTAAATACATTCACATATTAGAAAAAAAAAAAAGAGTAAAAGCTAGCACACTCATAAAAATCGTATGTACCGTGTGATTCACGGAAGCAGAGAGGAAGTGATCGCCCCATAGATTTGGTGGAAACGGAGTAAATTGACGAGTCGTCGAGTTATCATCTGTAGGATTCGTCGTTGCTTGAACTAAGCTAAACTTTTTGGGAAATTGTTTTCTAGGTAAAGACACTGTTGCGGGAAAAGGGTAGTGGTTGGAAGAGTCCAAGTTTAGTCGCCAACATGAACGACCAAGAGAAGGAGATCCATATTTTGCTATGGCATCCATTTTCATTTGGATGAACTGCTATGACAAAAACCAAATAAAATATAACACTTGGGGTTTTGACTTGCGAATACATGTTATTTGGAGATCCTACATTTGCGGATCATCTTAATTATTATTTTTATTAAAATAAATTATCTAAAATATTAAAAAAATTATCTAACTAAAAAAAATGCATTCAAAATATGTTTTAAACAAAAAAAACTCTAAGTAGGTCGGCCGTAGATATCGAATCAACTAATAAATGTATTCAAACAGGATCCGTAGATATAGGTATGGGGGATAATCACATTCGAGGTTTATTTTAACTTGCTTAATCACTCTCTCGCAGGCAAAAGGGATTAACTTACTCTCATATAATTAATTCGAGATTTTCTTATTGAGGTTTCAAGTTCCTATTCCACATAGAATTTGCGAATCTAGTTCCAAAATCACCGATTATATATAAGAGGTTTTCTCTTCTGATGTAGAACCGATGAGTGATTTGCTTCGACTCCACGTTATATCAAATCTGCTCTTTCTACATTAATATATTAGACGGGGAAAAAAAATACATATATATTAAGATGGATAGTAATGTCGTTTTATTTTTAGTCTTGGGTTGTCTTGCTGTGATTCTTCTCGCATGTTGTGTCGTCTCTGGTTGCACTGAGAAAAATCTGACTGATACCGTTGACCTAGAAAAAGGTCAAACGGGAACACATGATGCTTCAGATTTGATGGTTTCCACAGCCTCTGCCACTACTGTTGTCGACACTGGCCATCATCACCATAAGGTTGGTGCTCATGCTCATCATCATCATCATAATCATCATGACAGCAGCGCTTTTTCCGGTGGAAACTTTTCTGATGGCGGTGGTCATCATCATCATTAATTTTTCTTTTCTGATTTTGTAATTTTTTTAAAAAAATTTGGTTATTATAAGTTACGCATTCATTATATATTAATTTTTTCAATTTACATATTGCAAAAAGAGAAAAGTTTCTGATTTCTATATGAAAGAGAAACAACACAACTCAATATTTTTAAAGGTCGAGAGAGGTTCTCATCAACACTAAAGACTGTTGTTTCTGTTAGTAGGTTTCTTTACGTACTCTACAAGCAACAATACAAAACAAAACAAAAGAATAAATAAACAACATTCGTTTCCTCTTTTAAAATCAAAAGAGAGTGGTTTGGCGACCGATTCTTCTCGGTAAACCAAAATTTTGATAAGATCTGATTTCACCACTAATTGTAGCCGTCACAATCACCATTCCCCAAGCCGTCGGCTGTATAGTTTGTGGACCGTGGCCACCACTATCGAACCACGACCATGAAGATAGCCTCGACGACGTGTTTATCGATGGAGATTCCCCAAACCTCGAGGAACTCTGTTCTGAACCGTTCAAACTCAACCGAAACGACTCGCTGCTTCCTATCTCTGCTCCAGTCTCTTCCTCCGGCTGTTGCTTAGGACTCTGCGTTGCTGCTTTCTTAGGGATTGGAGGTAATCCCGATTTCTTATTGCGGTTAGACGTAGTTGGTGCAGACGCTGTGGTTTCTTCTCTTGTTGGTGAGCCTACGGCTGATGAAGGCTGGCTCGAAGTGGATATACGTTTTGAGTGGCGTTTTGAGTGAATCTGAACCGGTGGTGGCTCGCCTCTAACATGACCATGCCAAGGAACAGCGGCTGAGACATCTTTGCAATGAAAATGTTCGTGTGACTGTGTCGTGATTGTTGATCTTTTGCTTGTGTCGGACGATGTTCGATGACTGTCTCTTTTCCACATGTAAACCTGAGAGTCTTCGCTCGCACAGATTATGTATTTCCCATCTTGACTATACGAAGCTGAGATTTGACTGTTGGTGTTTCTAAAGCCTATCAAACAAAAGATTCATTTGTTTGTTGTTGTTAGCTTTTCTTCATATAGATTGATCATATGCGGTTGTTAGTTTGTATTTGGTGCTTGTTGAATTTGTTTTTTACCTTTGTATTTGTGAATAACTTCAGAACCGTCTAAAATTCTAATCCGTGAATCAGCGGATGTGACTAGAACTTCTGATGGATTCACCGGGGAAAACTGTAATGTATGAAACTTAATTACATTAAAATGTTGTTAATGGAGAGTTTTGGTTATTCAAAGAGAGGTACCTGAAAACTAGTGATCTTCCTTTTCGCTTGCGATTTCTTGTTGCTTTGAATATCAATCTGATTAGTTTGACTCAGCTTACAATCTGTTCTACAGAAGAAGAAAAAAACGTAGCAATGAAAAAGAGTATTCAACTGGGAAGATGATGTTTTAAATCAGAAAGAGCTCAGGAAAGAACCTTCTGTATCGTAAGCACGGCAAATCCCTTTATGTGACCCAATAAGTGCACCCTTCAATAAACAAAAACCCAAACTTTCATCATTATAAAACCATATTGGATTTGGATTTTTGAAGATTACTGCAAGAAACAGAGCTATTACCTGACCGTCTGGAGTGTAGCAAGCAGCAGTGGCCATTTCATGAAGATCACTCCAATCCACAACATGTCGATCCTGTATGCTCCATATCCTTATCTTTGCATCAAGTGACCCACTTATGAAATAATTTTCATCCATTGGGTTGAACTGAATACATGTAACTGTTGTAAACCAAAAGAGACTATTGTCAAAAGGGGTCGGATGCAGGAAGCTAGTTAGATGTGAAAAAAACTGATAGAAAGATTTGTCTCACCATAGTCATTGTGGGCAAACAACTTGAGACATGTTCTGGTTTCTAGATCCCATAACCTGACTGTTTTATCCATGGAAGACGAAAGAAGAAGCTGAGTTTTGGACCATGACAGATCCAAAATCTCATCCAAATGACCCTTGAAAGAGAACACAGGCTTCTCCGAAAAGGAGAAGACAGTTTCAGGAACATGGACGTAATCGGGAATCTGATTGCTTCTTCTTCCCGATGAGCCTTTTCCTTTCTTTTTCTTTTCTACCACAGTTACCTCATTCCCACCAAACGATCTTTCCACAGAGTCACAAAGTGAAGGATGAATAGGAGTAAGACTCCCTTCATTCATAGACATTAGTTCACATTCTTGAACCTCCCATACATTTATGACTCGATCCTGTCCTCCACTCGCAAGATAATGAGCATCAGGACTAAACTTGATAGTCCAAACCGCACCTTCATGAGCTTGAATCTCTTGACACATATGCAAAGCGCTTAATTCCTTATAAGACTTCCCTGTTGGCCTCACTTTAACCCATTCATTAGCTTTACCATGTTTATGATCTTTCCCCTTTTTAGGACTATCAGTACTCCCATCGTTTCCATCTTTATCCCCAACTCTTAAACTCATAGAATGAGCTACACCTTTGATATTCTTCAACAACGCAGCTCCTCTTCTCTTGCTCAGCCTCACACTCTTGGAAAGATACGAATTGAATTTCCTAAGATCCATAAAAGGCTCGTAGTTAATCCTATTCACATTCTCTCTACGCATAAGCTCTTTAACCACAGGTGAATAACCAACACATTTCTCGAATTCCTCCAAAGTTAGTTGCTTTCCCGTTTGTAAATCACTAAGCCTATTCCACATTCCATCTTCATCATACTCATTCACTATAAACTCTTTCCCAGTGTCGAGATTCTTAATCAGGAAAAACGCACCAAGCCTAGCTTTCGATGACAACACCGACGTCAATGCGTCTGAGCCACCACGAGAAGCTCTTCTATTTCTAATAACCGCCGGAGATTGTTTAATCGGAGTTTGATACTGACAAATCCTTGCTCGTGTAGCTTCAATTGTTGAATACGTTCTCGTGAGACGCTGCTTTGAGATTTTCCCTAATAAATCTTCTTTCCTCCGTTTCTCAAGCAAGAATCTCTCAATATCTGATTCCGATCTCGACCTAGCAACCATAACCGGAACTAAAGGAGCGTGATCATGATCGTGAATCTCCGATTCACCGTTAACCTCATCTTTACCTTCAATCTCACCATTCTTCTTCTTCTTCTTCTTCTTCTTCATCATCTTATCTTCACCGTTGCTAACAATTGCCGCGTTAGAGACCACACGACGAATCGAAACAGCGCCGACCATATCCTTATTGCTAACAAGCCCCATCCCGTGGAGAAGACGACGACGACGCTCGGAAATCGATCCCGGAGCTGCCATCCAAATATCGTAATCAGGCGACATCGCCTGCGTACGAAACTTCCTAGAGGCGTTAGATACGGTGGTTAAGGAAGAGACGGCGGAGGAAAACGAGATTCGGCAATCGTCGAAATCTTCTTCGTCCTCATCGGAAGACGAAGCCGTAATGTCGAAAGTAAGAGCAGAAGAGAGACGATCATGAGTTTCAAAGAATCTATCGTCATCATCGTCTTCAAAATCTCCTAATCCTGCCCAATCCATTGTCATTGTTCTCTTCCGATTCATCTTGTTTCCACCGTTACCAACCTCCATTATCTACAGAAACCTAATTTTGAATTTTTTGCATACGAGATTTTGAACAGATTGATGAATTTCAGCGATGATGATGATGATGATGATCGATCATTGTTTCATGAAATGATGGGCAAATCGGGAATTATGGGGGAAAGTGTTTAAGACGTGTTTTTCTTTGTAAGACATCGATCTCTTCACGTTTCTATTTCAATTTCCCATAAAAATTAAGAATTTTTTTTTATGATTTCAACCCCAAAGATCGTGGAAGCATGTTTTGCCCTTGTTAGAAATGTATGTATAATTTACGTTTTGGTTATATTATTGTATGAACAAATTCATATGTTCGAATTTACGTGTAATGAGTTTAGATATTATTTTTAGGTTCTTACTATTTTGGCACCAACTTAAAGATTTTTTATACTGTTTAAAACAAAATATATCTCAATCCATGTTTGGGTTTTAGGCATTGACCGATAAAACCACATACTACCAAATCTTGACCATCATACCAAACTGTTTATACTAGGAAGAGTATCAACTTTCAGATTTTTGACTATAATAAGAAGAAGTTATGCAACTTTCAGATTTTTATTAATTTTACCATGTTTATAAGAGATTCTATAATCATTTCTCTCAAAAAGTATATTTTTGGAACGAAATAATACAGTAAATTGAACACAAGATTGGTTTACAGGAAAGATCAGATTTTCTAGACCATTAGATTTTCTGATTCTAACTTTTTTTTCTGATACAAAAAGAAAAGATATATAATTAAGAAGATTTGACTTTTTACAACTAATCAAAATATTGTATTAAGTTGGAGGACTAGAGTTGCAAAGGGTTGTTGCATTTTCTCGGTATCCTGTTTACAAACATTTCAAAGAAGATCTCTAATCACTTTTATGATGAAGATTTTATGTTTGACAAGAATCAAAACGATAAGAGATTACGTAATCCAAAACCAGCTCTATGTACATCTTCATATATGTTTTCGAGTCTAAACATCATTATTAATATCGTCACAACATTAGCGTTGAGAAATATTGCTCGAATTCTTGATCAATTGTAGGCTTCTTTGTCTCATGTCGAGTAGGAGAATCTGCACACACACAAAACCAACAAGTGTGAATTCCCGGTTCAATATGAACAAACCAAAAACCGGTTTATATATTATACCTTGGTTAACAGTCCATCTCCCAGAAGACAGAACAAAATTAGCAGCATTACTACTACTACAACATCCTTTAGCTTCATCTTCATCTTCACCAAGATATAAAATGTTTTCAATGTCTTTCTCTGAATAATCCTCTAGCTTCTGAGTACCATAGTTGAAATCGAGATGGCTCTCAAAACAGTTCATCTTGTCTTCTTCACCGCAAGATCCAGATGATTCTTCTTTCATCTCAATCTCATTGTTACATTCCATAGAAGTTGTTGAGTTCACATATGACATTGTATACTCTGAATTAACCACCGAGCTTCTTCCATTGGTGTTGTTGGAACAAGCGACATTGGCAAAACAAACATGTTTTGCCAATGGTAATAATGATAACTCAGATTGATCTGTCTGAAATTTCCTCTTCTTGTTAACTTCAACTGTTTCCATTTTCAACACATTTTTACTACTTATGATCATGTGATGTAAACTGCAAGAAACCGTGACAACTACACCATATTAAGATAAAACATATAGTGAATAAAATCTTTAATCATCAACTGTATAAATCGAGTTTATTGATCTTTTATAAATCTCAATTATTAAAATAAGCTAATATCAAAAGTAAAATACTTTAATCATTTTCTTTAGCTGTGATTTTGGTCAACCATTGATATGAATACATACAAGTTACTAATCAATCATCTTTTGTATCTTAGAAGCAGAAAAATAAATTTGATCTCTTAAAAGAGTTAAACTAAAACACTAATTTTACATATTGAGATTAATAGTAATAATAATACATAGAGATCTAGTATTTGGTAAGAAAGATTGAGAAACTAAAAACCTGTTAATCTCAGATGGCTTCTCGTTATCCACTTCCTCTTCAGGCATAGATCGCTGAGAGAGAGACTTCAAAGATAATTGTTTTCTTTCTCTTTTTTTTAAATGCTCTTTCCCCTTTCAGAGAGTCGGAAAATCTGGAAACTAAAACCTTTTTAAATATATAAAGTAACCATTAAGAGTACCACGCTCAATGTATGTGCGTCTGTTCCACGAAATACTATTTATCCGTTGATCTCGTCTATGTTAGCGCGTGTAATAAAATCTCGGTGTTGGAGAGGTGACCCATCTCCCTTTCACGGGACCGTTTTAATTTTATTTTTTTTATCTTTCGCTCCATACGATTTTGTAATTTGTTTTTACAATTGTCCCATAACGATTTTATGGGCTTTGGATGAGGTATATAAATATTTATTGTCATTTAACCAAGATAGTTTGCTTATATGGGCTTTTGGATGAGGTATAAATATTTTCGATTTTTTTGGGGTTAAAACTTGAAAGTTAACTAGAAAACTTTGTTTTTCTAAAAATAGAATAACTTAATTTTATGACGAATTTTTTAGAAACTGATTGATGAAAAAGCTTTCTACTACTAATCTACTACACTATTAAAAAAAATCAATTTAAGAAGTGTTTCCAAACACCTATTTAAAAAATAAATAAATCAGCATTAACATTATAATGTATCCAAACATATTAAAATATCAATATTATGGAAACTAACACTGTTTTTAATTTTTCTAAAATATATTTAGCTAACTTAAATCAATGTATTGGAAAATAATTATGATTATCATTTAAGTTTTATTTGATCTTATTTTCAAATTATTTTAAATTATTATATAATACATATAATTAATAAAAATATAAACTTTTTCTACATATATTATAATTAGAATTGATTTTTTTTTGCTGGAAAAATGACATATCCGTTTTTGCTATGAAACATATTTGTTTTTACATATATTGTGATTTGAATACTTATTTTGGCAGGAAAATTACAGATCTATTTTGGTAAAAAATTATGGATATGAAATTTGTCAATAAAATTACAGAGTCAATTTTTAGTTGGCAAAAAAAAAAAAATTTTTAGGAAAAAATTTGTAAATATTTTATTTTGGCAAAATGGATTTGTAATTTGTTAAGAAAATTACAAGATTAAGTTTTTTGGTGGAAAATATATATGTTTTTTTTTGCAGAAAATTTTCAAATTAATTAATTTGATGTACAATTATAAATTTACTATTTGTAAAATTTTTTTTGGCGGGAAGCATATCAGTTTTAGCAGAAAAACTAATTATACATAACATTGACAATTGTATTGATTTTTATTTAATTATGATTTTCATTTTTTTTATAATTTAATATCTGGTTCGGTAGGATTTGCTCTAAATTGTTTTAATAAAAGTAAATAACATCATTCATTTGATGTATGTTTGATTCAAATAACACAAAATTGGTATTGGTATATGAAAATAAAACAATTCTACATTTAAAACACAATAAATATATTATAAATCTTAAATAAATAAACAAAACGAACAAATATATTAAATAAAGAAAAAATATTTATAAACATCAAAAATAAACTAAAATTATAAGAACAAAAACAAATATTGTTAAATATTAAAATATTAAAACATTATAATTTATACTAAAATAATTGATTTGCGGTATACCGTTAGTACAAATCTAATAATGATTAAAAAATTCATTTTTAGGAAATTTAAATAAACTTCTCAAGTATTTTATGCTATTATTATTTTATTTTTAAAATAGTGGTATGCATTAAAATGTTAGCTCTATAGTCTCGTACCAATGCCATAATGATATTTTAGTTATTTAACAGGTCTACTAGCTATTCAAAAATATCCCTACTAATAATAATTTATAATTGAGACGTCATAATGTCCTGGATCACGTGCCTCGCATATGCCCACGAGAGCATCATATGGGAGCTGTCTGATGATTCCTGCTTTCATCATTGCAACTCGTAAGAAGAAAAGCTGAAACCAGATCTTCCTTCGTTAACCGTTTTCAGCTCCAGCTTTTGAAACGGACTGCCCAAAAAACAAAAACCAAAGATTTATCAACTTTTCTATACCCAAAACATGAAACAACAACATATTATATAGTTTGTGAAAACAATGAGGAAGAATCTTGGTACTACTAACCTACTGTTTGGATCATAATAAAAACCACTAATGGATCCGTCACTGCAGGAGAAACATACGTAGTAGAATCCAGCTATTGTTAGTCCACAATCTGTGCCGACGTTTACAAAGTATTGCTCTTTCCATCTCTGCAAACCACCAGCAAAAAATAGTTATGATTACACATTTCAGTGACAATGATGATTAGAATCGATAAGGAAAAATTTGAGAGTTTTTTACCATAAATATGTAAGGGTAATTGTTAAGATCCAATTGTCTGCCACCGTCAGATTCAACTTGTCCCTGTAGGATTAAGTTCAGAATGTAGCTTAGGAGATGTTACTGACTCTACAAAACAAAAGTTACTTGACTCGAGCGTTACCTGAAGAGGTGAAAAAGATGGGAACTTTGACCAATGTCTCATATCATCTTCTCTTCTGTGACAAAACAAAATTTACTCACTAGTATAAGATATCATCAGTTTCAAATCTTCAAGCTAAAAGGAGTTGGGACATACGTGGCTTCCCATTTTCCGGTGTAGAAAGTATAATTCTTTCCATCAACGATTTCCCCTTCCCAGAATGTTATGACCTGACACGCATAACAACAGTCAAGAATGTCTTCATGAAGACAACAAAGGAGTAAGAGTGTAAGAGCTTACAGGAGTGTCTGCCATGGGAACGTTTAGAGCTTCCATAGTGCCACAAAGATAGCCATGTTCAAGGTCAATTCCTTGAATCTGGACGTTTACTCTCCAAGCTTCCTCCTTTTGTTGATTAGAGACATTTTGCGTACCAGAAAATGCCTGCAAGCATTTAAAAAACAAAACATTTACATATGCCACATCTCAAAAGCCTTCATATTTATAAATTATACAATCTCTTGGAGCTAATGAAATGTTCTACAACATGAAAAAAGATATCAAAGCAGTCAAATACAAATTTTAGTTGGTGTAGAAAGAAATCAGCATTACTAAGTATCTTAGCAAACCTTTATGAAGTATAGTTTCTATTACTACCACATTACATCGACTGAACCAACACAAAATTGGCTATTCTTATGATTTCAATTATTCACAACTTCTCAACCCTCAGAGAAATTTCACCCTGACAGATAAGAATGATACAGTTTCACCTTATTCGCACATAAGGCTATGTTCATACATAATCACAGATGCTTAGAAAGAAATTTCCAATTCTTAAAACAGATCAGATTTAAGCAACAACAGTTTTTGTTCATTCATAAATCGTTATACCTGGCCGGCGCCGAGAAGTGAACTAGGCTGACGTGGTGATCGAATCCCAGGATCAGTTCCTAAATGACAACGAATCAAGTGTATGAGCTACTAGAGAGCCACAAAATAGGTCAAATAGAACAAACCGGAAAAACCTAAAATTCAAAAAACTTGAAGAAGCGAGAAAAACCTGAAACTTGAGCAGGCGTGTTGCTCTCCACAACCCTCACCGGCATTTTTCTTCCACCTCCTTGCCGTCTGATAAAAATCCGATCTTTGTTTTTTTACTCTGTTTTTACGATCAAATCAAATCGAGGAGCTTAATGAGATGATAATCATCATATCCGGTTTTTGTTGTATAATAATAATTAAACCGGAATCATAGACCGGATTAGGTTCTCCGGTTTACTCTCTCCACAGAAAAACCCACTCTTTCACAAAAACCCTTTCTTTCTTCAGGAGATTTCTTCAGACGCTCTGCTCTGCTCTGTCCTCGCCGTCGCCTCCGAAGGTAATGTGAATTGGTTCATTTACGAATTGATATATGCTTACACAGTAGCTCTGATACAGTTGTGTTGTTTCTCTCTTTTAGGAAGAAGCTTTTCCATCTCTGTTATGTAACTTGCTCTATAAAAATCGAACCTTTCGACTCCTCACCTTTTTCTAGACGCTTCTATCACCATTTGAAAACCCGATGTTGCTTCTAAAACAGAGCTCAGCTGCTTTTCTCGTCCCTGGCAATACAACTCCTATCCTCCACACTTCTCGTTTTACCTACAAAGTTGGACCTTTTCCAGCGAGCAGAACACACTCGTCCCAGAGTTTCACCATGGAAAATTTGCACAATCCATCTCGGAAATTGAATCCAGTATTAGCCTGTAGTAGCTCTCATGAGGCTTCTCCTATCAGGTATCTTGTATCCACTGTAATTTTGTCTTATGTGTTTTGAGTATGATGGTGTCACACAGCAAGTGTGGTTCTCATTAGTTTTCGTTTCTCTGTTACTAGACATGATGATTTGAAATTGGTAATATTGGAAAAGGAAAAGAACTATTTTCTAATGTTGTTTTTTTATCTTCTCTATAAAAGTGAGGATACGCATGTCCATGGAGTTTCTGAGCTAATTGTGGGAGTTTTAGGTGGTGGCCAATTGGGTCGTATGCTTTGCCAAGCTGCTTCTCAAATGGCAATCAAAGTGATGATTTTAGATCCTTCAGAGAATTGTTCAGCAAGTGCGTTGTCTTACAGTCACATGGTTGATAGCTTTGATGACAGTTCTACTGTTGAAGAATTTGCAAAAAGGTCTTTTTTTTTGTTTTTCTTTCTTGAATGTTTCAGGTTCAGTTCATATTTTTCTTAGTGACAACATTCACGGTTAGATTTTTTTCTTCTTATTGTCGTAGTTAGATGTGGAGTCTTGACTGTGGAAATCGAACATGTTGATGTGGAAACGTTGGAGAAGCTTGAAAAACAAGGAGTGGATTGCCAACCAAAAGCCTCTACTATCCGGATAATACAGGTTTCCTACCCTCTCTAATTTTTTCATAGAGAAAATGAAATATCTTTGTTATGAATAATCGAAGTTTGTCATGCAATGTGGATTATATGAGAGACTTTTGATGTTTCAGGATAAATACATGCAAAAAGTTCATTTCTCTAAGCATGACATTCCACTTCCAGAGTTTATGGAGGTCAGGCCTTTGTTTATTATGCTTTGTTGAAAACTTGAAAGAATCACTCACAAAGCTCTCCGTGTATCATGAGGGGCTTGTTAAATATTTTAACCCCTAAGCCATTCCATGACAGATAGAAGACATTGAAGGAGCAAGAAGAGCAGGTGAACTTTTCGGTTACCCTCTTATGATCAAGAGCAAACGATTGGCTTATGATGGACGTGGAAATGCAGTTGCCAAGAGCCAAGATGGACTTTCTTCTGCTGTAACTGGTAAACCCTTAACTAGCCAAATGTAGTGTGGTTTCACAGTTTCTAGTAATATTTGAACCAGTTAAGCCAGTCAATGTGGAAATATGAAATTGTTAGTTACATGAACAACAATGCTTTCACATGGAACCAGCAATTTATCTGGCGAAGATGATAGTTTCGTTATCTGAGACAATCCTTGGCTTTTATTCTTAAGTCATTATTAAGTCTTGACTTGCTTTAATGTTACTAGGTAACCTTTGTTTTCCTGCTTTTGTTTCAATATTTGTTTCTCTCTTTTTCCAGCTCTTGGAGGTTTTAGTCGTGGTTTGTATGTTGAGAAATGGGCACCTTTTGTCAAGGTAAATGATGATAAAATTCGTTTGCCTTTTGTAACTTATTTAGCTCTGATGTCCATAATCATCTATTTACATATCAAATTTTAGGAGTTAGCTGTTATTGTGGCTAGGGGAAGAGATGGTTCCATGGTTTGTTACCCCGTTGTTGAAACTATTCACAGGTAACACATAAGCTCGACTAAATATTATTATAGATTGAAAGATATGGTAAAAGTTTTTACTATCGACTAAATACTAATACACCTTGAAATGCACTCTAGGGATAACATATGCCATATAGTTAAAGCACCTGCAGAGTTGCCTTGGAAGGTCAACAAACTTGCCACCGATGTTGCACAAAAAGCTGTTGGTTCTTTAGAAGGCGCTGGTGTTTTTGCAGTTGAGCTCTTCTTGACAGAGGATAGTCAGGTATGATCATACATTCTAGGCACTCTTACCTTTTTATGTTTGTTTTAACTTTGAGTCTTAGTTTCTTTCAGATCCTGCTAAACGAAGTTGCACCTAGACCACACAACAGTGGCCATCAAACGATCCAGTGCTGTTATACTTCACAGTTTGAACAACACTTGCGTGCTGTGGTTGGTCTTCCACTCGGTGATCCATCAATGAGAACTCCAGCCTCCATTATGTACAATATTCTGGGAGAAGATGATGTAATGAATGTTTTTCTTTACTTTTATCCTTTGAAAGTTTCGTCATAATAACATTGACAGCATTATCTTCTTATCTGTTTAATGAAACATGCATTGGCTTTTTGGTTTCAAATTTTCAAATTTTCAAATTTCAGGGAGAAGCTGGTTTCAAATTAGCTCATAAGCTTATTGCAAGGGCTATGTGTGTTCCAGGTGCATCTGTTCATTGGTATGACAAGCCAGGTTAGCTATTTTGTTTCTCTTATATTTTCTTTTGGTATGTTGTCGGTTTTTGTGATTTCTCACAATAAAACTTTGATTGTCAGAAATGAGAAAACAACGGAAGATGGGCCACATCACTCTTGTTGGGCGGTGTATGGGTGTTTTGGAACAAAGGTTACATCGTATATTAAATGAGGAAAACCATCAAGTACATGGTCAGTTTCCATATAGCATATTTTTGGCATCTATAGTCCATTGGCCTTCAAACTTAATCTCACCAAAATCTTGTTCCTATAACTAGTTTGCGAAACTATGTATCTACATTTTGTTGATTGTTGTTTAAACATTTTGCAGAGACGCCTCGTGTTGGTATCATCATGGGTTCAGACTCGGATCTTCCTGTTATGAAAGATGCTGCCAAAACTCTGGACATGTTTGGTGTGACACATGAGGTAAGGATAGTTTCTGCTCATCGCACACCGGAGATGATGTTTGCATATGCAACCTCAGCTCATAGTCGAGGAGTTCAAGTTATCATTGCAGGTGCTGGTGGTGCTGCTCACTTACCAGGTAATGTCTGTCTTTAACATGAAACTCATCTTTGTCCTTCCTACAAGAAAGTAATTAGATTTTCTTGGAAATTAGGTATGGTTGCTTCACTCACTTCTTTACCTGTGATTGGTGTCCCTGTACGCGCTACACGTTTAGATGGAGTTGATTCACTTCTCTCCATCGTTCAGGTACACACACAAGCTTCATATATAATTTAACTTCACCTATTCAAATTGTTTGAATCATATATATGGAAATTGATATTGTTGTGTGATTTTTATGTTTACCAAAAAGATGCCTAGAGGTGTTCCTGTTGCGACAGTTGCAATAAACAATGCGACCAACGCAGCCTTGCTTGCAGTTCGGATGTTGGGAATCTCTGATAGTGATCTTGTCTCAAGGTTATTTTTATTTTCTTATCTTTTTTTTGTTACACAGAGTCAGATAGAAGAAGAACTAGGGAGCATTATTATTAAATGAGAATTGTTTGGTTGATCAGGATGAGTCAGTACCAGGAAGACATGAGAGATGAGAACATGGTGAAAGGAGAGAAACTTGAGACACAAGGTTGGGAATCATATTTGAACCAGTGAGAGTGTTACTTTATTTTGCTACAACGAAGATCTTAATTAGTGATCTGCGAGTTAGCCTCAGTTCTTGAGTTAGTTTTGTTGTTATTAATAGTTTAAAAAATAAAAAATTCTTAGGTTATTAAGAATTTTCAGAAGATTATATAGTGGTTGTGTTTTGTTTCATAATGTGTTTTAAACATATCTTGGAATTCTAATTGAATTAGTTTTCGAGTCGCCAAATCCCCGAGTTGAATTGGTCTGACTGTGTATTTGTAGGTGAAAAGTTTTATAGGTTCTTATTTTGGAAAGAAAAAAAAACATATTGTAAAGTAAAACTTAATTTTCTTATAAAAGTTAAGTTAACATTTTTTCTCCAAAAATTCCCAAATTATAGTGTCGGCATGTTACAAGTAATGGGCCATGTGTGTCGGTCCATACAAAAAAAATGGCAAACACCTAAAAGGTTTATATAAATCAATGTGAAGTTTCGATCAAAACGATTTAGGGCATTGTTGGTTCCTCTTGTGACTAAAGACCTAACTAACGAACCAACTTGGAAGATTTGTTTAGGGTTAAAAAGTTTAGAAAGATGCAACTTAATGCGGCGACGAAGATGCAAGATGTGTGTGCAACATCAGTGTGGTTGGACATGAGCAGATGTCCTCTTCCCCTTGACATTGATGCTCGTCTGATCGGTCCGTTTATAAGACGGGAGTTGAAGAGATTAGGCTACATTGGTTCTGTCACCATCACTGCCATTGGCATACTATCACAAATCCCTCTTGACGTCTTGCGAGACTTCGCTTCCACTGGGATCCACCTTCAAAGATGTCAAATTTGTTTTGCATAGGTTAACCGGGTGGATATGCAATAATCCACCTCCGGCTAATGTAATGCTCATATCAATTCATGGCTTGTTCGCTTATTTTCTTGAGTCTATTTCGTTACGCTACACCATTCTTGGCCCACTTCGTGATCCATATGATCCTCGAAAATTCCCCACCATCTTCACTAAGTCTTCAGACTGCTTCCTCTGGGAAAGCTTACTCTCAAGCATGCGGGCAGATGCAAATCCAGGGGCACTTGAGGAGTGCACTGGAACGGATAAATCTACCTTTTATTGCTCACCATGTCAGCTTGGTCTCCTTGGCTTTGAAAATTTCACCAGACATCTCGAGACTAAAGAACATGCACTTGAAGTAAGCATCCCAGTTCGTTTTTATTCAACAAAAACTCTTTCCCTTTGCTCAGTTCTAGTTATGTTTTTAACCTTGTCTTTTGATTGTCAAGCAGGACTTGGAATATTATCACCCTGAGGGAGTTGTGGCTGCCCGTGACTGTCGTTCTCGTTCCGACGATGCTACTGCCGTCGGACTAGTGCTTGATCGTTTTAGAGAAACTACTCGCAAGAGACAGAGGACGTGAAGATAATTATGAAGGTTTGCCCTAGGGTGGAAGGTGTAAATATTGATCATGGACCATCACTAAATAAAAAGTTTCAATAATATGTCTTTTTTTCTTTCGAATAGTTGTGTTGAGGATGATTGTTTCAAATAAAATAAATTTTGACATATCTAATCGTCGTACTGTCTTGTATTCGTTTTCAGTAGAGTAGAGGTTTGAAACCATTTCGAAGAGCAGCTTCCCAAACTCTGGGAGGGTTAAGGATTGAACTGTCGAGACTACACTCGTGTTCCTCCCACCCTTCAAGCGCGTGTACTATCCCACCAACTCTCCATGCGCTCATCACTCTCCTCCCCAGCCAATTCTATAGACACACTTGTGTTAACTTATATAGCGTACCAATTATAACATATGTTCATAAAAAATATATAGCATGGTTAAAAAAAGATTAATTAAAAGATAGTAAACCTAAACGGTAACGCAAAAAACTATAGAGATTATCTTTTACTATAATTAAAAATGTATACGTACCTCACAAGAATCAATGTTTTGGGCAGATTGAGGGATGATCATAGCCGGAGTAGTATGGTAAACGCAGTCTTTTCGTAGTTTGGTAGGAGGGAACTGAGAGAAAGGAAGAAAGAGAGTTCTTTCATTTGCCATCTTCTGTTCTTTTGTGCTTAGCCCATCTCCCACCAACCAAATCTACATCATATGTTAACATATTTTTTTATGTAATCTTGAATAAGTTACTATTACGTTAATGTCATTTTGTAATTTATGCATACCATTGGATAGTAATTGGTTGTAAGCACCAGATTTTCCTTACAATTATCGTCCAAGAATTCCGCGAGCATGGAATGCTCTTCCTTGCGTAACACCATCACCTATTAATATATTGCGTAGGAAAACTGATTAGAAATTTCTCTAAGATATGAATTAATTTATGAAAATGCTTTATAAATATCTTTGGCAAAGCTCAAAGCCAAATTATAAAACGAGATGCCAAAATTGTTTTGGACTTAAAGTAGAATACGTGACATTGGTTACATCTTAAACGGCACTTGCCATTAAAAAGTTTATGTGGAATCTCCGTTGACTTTATTTACATTCGATCCGATTCTCTCGCGCAAGTTAACTAGAGAATTAAATACATATCTTGAAAAAAACGGTCCATAAAAAATTTAAACCTTTGTTCGATGATCTTTTCATTTATAAAAAAATAGTTAGGTACCTTGATGGAATTTTGGCAAAGAGAAAAGACAATGGCACGAGCAACTTTTGTGATTTGGCCTCTAAAGAGAACCTCTTTGGTCCCAACAGGAATGCTATGAAGCACCACCTCAGCTGCAAGACTGCTTCCGTCCACTATCCTTATCTTTAGCTTTGGATGCTTCCTTACGTACATTTCTCCATACCCATTTAGTTCTTCTCCCTGAGGATATTAATAATTAGGGCTTATTATATAGAGCCTATCTCTAGTTAAAAATGTGCAAAACATAAGAATAAATAACCAATTAATGTATTAATTAATTGCTTGCCTGGTTCAACAGCCCCAAACTCATTACTTTCACACCTTTCTTCTCCGCTTCAAGAATAGCCGCCTCTATCATTTTGTTGATACATTCTTTCTGCTGCTTTGACTTGTACTGTTCATTGGCAAAGAAAAAAGATTACAAGACGTGAAATGGTTTGATGTTAAAAGATTAGAGAAGAGAAGAGAGAGATATATATACATGAGAGGAGAACTTGGGAAGAAGGTAGGAATGAAGTGTAAGATCACCGAAGTGGTTTCTCTCAAAGACAAAGGTTCGAGAAGAGAAGGAAGTGAGAATGAAGGAGAGGATAAGAGTGAAAGGCTTCATGAGGAATAGGTAAAACCGAGAAGAGAGTGGATGTGAGGAGAGTGAAGCGAAGCCGAGCCGGAGATGGTAAATAGAGTCGAGTGATGTTAAATGGGTCAGATGAATCGCGTCAGGCTTCTCTTCTTCTTGCTCCAACGATGTTTCGTATAATGAGTCACTGCACTTGTCGGTGGTCCCGTATATGAAGTCGTATATTGGCATGAATAGAGAGTAGTTCGTCCTGAATTGCGTGTGGTGGAGCGAGTGAAACCTACAATTATTTATACATACTTAGTCTTGAATTATTTTTATTAAGTAGTAAAATTATCCCATTTTTACAAATCCTAAGGATTAATCTGGATTTTGGTCACCGATTATATTTTATAAAAAAATTGTATTCAATGTTTAGTCACAGTGCTTCTATGTTTAGTAACTAAAACTTTATAGTATTTTCATCAAATATTATTCGTAGATTGCAAGTGCAAAAGTCAAACGCTTGTTCCGATAAAAATTTGCCAAACTATATCTATTATATATATGTGAAAATAGTAACTTTAAACGCGTTCCAAACAATTGTGCTAATAGTGAAAATAGTAAATTTAAATACTAGTATCTAAGTACTTACGAGGGAGTGTAGCAGAGGAACTTGAGAGGAGGTAAAAGAGAGAAGAAAGATCTCGGAATGAGCTCGAAGTTGCAGTGACCCATATTGTTCATAAAATCTATATAAGTAATGTATACGACAATGGAGACGACCGAGACCGTCCCGCATATCAAAGTCGTTATTAGAGGTAGACCCAAGATTAACGTATATCCAATGTGCTCTGCAAACGGATGGACCACCGCTGCAATCAAAACCCATGGTTTAGAATTTTTCGTACGTATTTATAAAAATATGTAAGATAGTACGAACATATAAAAAATTTCCGATTCATTTGATATTGTATAAAACTGAACCGTTTAAATTTTTTATGAAAATTAAATTTAAGCTAACAAATAAATCCACAAAATTAATCCATATGAAAAAAATATGTATACGTACAAGTGATTGGCTCGGTGACAATAGAGGAGTGGTGGTGAGAATGGTAGCGAGAGTAGAGGAAGTGGTGGTGAAGTGCTCGGTGAAACCAATAGTAGATGAACTCGACCGGACCAGCATGGAGGAGAGCGACTAAGATCGCTCCATCGGTTCGCCAGAAGGGAATGGTTTCGGTTCCTAAGACGTATACTTTGGTTAAGTAAACAATAAGAGAGTTTAAGATGATCTGATCGTCCCATGTTCGTTCTCGGTCGACTTGGTCAAACTCTATGGACTTGTTCACGATCCGCTTGGTTCCCTTCGCAGTACGGTAACGGGACAAACTTATCCATACTTGGCTATGAACAATCCGCCACACCGTCATGGCTACTATCAAAAGTTTCTCGTGGTCTCGTATGGTTGCATATGAGTAGACGCTGTCGATAACCAACGGGGCCAACACCAAGTACTGCATAATTTAGTCCATATTTTAATACAAACATTATGACTAAATGGTTAACATACGAAATGGATTGTAAACTGATATATTTGAAGATGTTATAAAGAAAAAGAGGAAATGAAAGAGACCTTAAAGCTTCCAAGAGATGTCCATGGCCAGTCCGAGAGAAGACCGGGTCTCGACGCCATTTTTTCTTCCAACAATGATTGATGATTACTCTCTATGTCAAGTCCTTAATTCTAACTTCTTGTGTGTGCGTATGTACTCTTATATATATATATATACAAACACATGCATAGTTAGAGTAGAGGGTATCAGAATCACATGTGACGCACATGTGAGAGTTCCTTTTTCCGAAAGTCTAGAAATATTCTAAGCCTATACGAAAACATGTAACAGATAAGAGATCCCATTTTATGGGTGGGGAGTTACGAGGCCTCATTCTTCATTAAATTTTCCTTGAATCTACACGCTTCCCCAATACTTAGCTATAGTCATTTGAGTATACAAATTTGGCATATCCCAACTACTCGACAATTTCCTTAATTACTGTTTTATTTTTGGTTTCTTATTGAAAGCTGCTTTTCTCACCGAAACTGGGTTCTTTGTTTAATAGTACTTCTTCAGTCGTTATAGGACTAAATATCTACAAGTAATGTATGTTGTTATGTTATTACTTTCTCACAGCGCTCGAAACGATAAATCAGGGAAGTGATAGCCGAAAGCTATTCACTAATTGCCACTATATAATACGGTTATAATTAAAATGTTTTCAACGTGAATACTATGAACGAACCGATGATAAACTTTTAGTACTAATATACATGATTAGATAATGCTGGTGGAACCTTCAGCTACGTAGCTTATACTGTTACACAGTTATACGTCATGTGACTCGTGCAAAAACTTTCATGAGACATGCATGTATTTATCTTGTTATTTAGGAACTTCAGTCATTGAGCTTTATCGTTGTAGAATGCGTGTTTTGTCTTCTCATTGCTTAGTTAAGCTTTGCAAAAATCATCACCCACGCCACGATCTAGTGCTTATGGAAATAAAGTAATAATAGTAGCGATAGAAGGCCCAATAATTAGGTAAGTGTCCATGTAACGTTAGAAATTAAGTAGCTCACAAATTTGGGGTGATACTGATTTTGCTCTTATAGAAGAGTATAGGCCAATTTCAAATAGTTATTACTGTATATCTCTCTCCCTCTATAAGAAAAAGTGAGACCAATAAGAGATTTCGTTGTGACCATGTCAGAAGCAGAACAAAGTATACTTTAGATTACAGGACTAGAAAAACCAGATGGTCATTGGATCAAATTCTTTTCTTTTTGAGATTGTATATCTTTTTTAAGGCATGTATGTATAATAATCTCAAAACCCTTGGACATATTATTCTTTAGCTATAATATTTCATTAGACCAAAAGTTTCAACTATTTTACCTCAACATACGCTTACAGATATAATTACATGATCTCATATCGTCCGGATAGTCTCTCTACATATGAAATACAAAACACACAAGAACCACATTCTAATATTCAACAACATTCACCTCCCACCAGAGAGTTGAGAATCAGCGATGGAAGATCCACCGGTAAACCCTTTGAAGACGGATGAAGAGTACGACATCCCTAATTCACTAAATCCGTCTTGGAACCCAAACATCATCCCACTCCCAGACAAGTCCAACGGTGTCAACTCTGGTAACTTCGCATCTCCTCTTAGATACTGTAACACTTGTCTCATCGTTGGTCTAGCTCTTGGGTCAGAGTGAGAGCACAAGAGACCTAGCTTCAATACCATTTCCACCTCCTTTTCATCAAACTCCGAACCCATATTCGGATCTTTAGCAGCCAAGATGTTTCCTTTGGTCCATAACCCAAAAACCCAATCCACAAGCAAGAACGTTTCATCAGTCTCATGCTGGATCTCAATAGGACGTCTACCGCACGCTACTTCTAGTAAGAACGCTCCAAACGCAAAAACATCGGTAGCCGTCGTGGCACGTCCTGTCCTAGTGTGTTCAGGAGCTAAGTATCCCAATGTTCCAACAACGTGAGTAGTCTGAGGATCTGATCCATGATCATACAACCTAGCCAAACCGAAATCCCCGAGTCTCCCATTAAGCTCTGCGTCTAACAAAACGTTGCTGGCTTTAACATCTCGGTGAATCACCACTTGTTCCCATTCCTCGTGAAGGTAGAATAAGCCAGAGGCAACACCTAAAATGACTTTAATCCTCTGTTTCCAATTTAGGGTTACCTCTGGCGTGTTGTACAAGTATTTGTCTAAGCTTCCATTAGGCATGTAATCGTAGACGAGAAGAAGCTCACCTCTCCGGCGACAATAACCTAATAGAGGTACTAAATTCCGATGACTCATCCGACCAATACTAACGATCTCCGCAACAAACTCTTTCATCCCTTGTCTAGACTCGTGTGAGACTCTTTTAACAGCAATCTCCAACTTCGTCCCTGGCATTACACCTTTGTAAACACTCCCGAACCCACCAGATCCGAGAAGATCTTTCTCCTTGAAACCTTTCGTCGCGTAATACAAATCTTTAAACCTGAACCTGTTCTTCCCGAACTCTTTTTCCCAGTCGTCTAGCTCCTCCGCGAACTTCCTCCTCCTCCTCACGATGTAACAGATGAGGAAGATGAAGGAGAAAATCAAAAATAGAGAAATCAACGGCATACCGATCTTGAAGAAATCTGATATTTTCTTGGGAACAAAACGAGGAAGCTTCGGGAGTTTCGATAAATCCAAAGGTGGAGCGTTTTTTTCAACCGCGAAACTCCATCCGAGGATAAAATGTTCCGACAAAACAGAACCTGTCGCAGAGGAGAAACCAACGAACATTTCTTCGTTAAAAACCGAAGAAAGATCTCTGACAGTTGAAACAATCGGTCTTCTAGGTTTATCTTCGTTGAACGGAGCCATCGTCACATCGATTTTATTCGTACGTCCGTCGTAATCAACCCAAACTTGCATCGGTTTACGACTGATCAAACTCAGATTCTTGAACTGGGATTTTTCATCCCACCACCCAGCACGAACACTGTTCACAGACTTCAAACTATTGATATCGATTCCGACATGGTTGTCGTTTGTATCATCGAACTCAGTACTCAAGATCGTGTCTAATTCGACAGCGAAGACACGGTTAGTTTCATTACCGTTGTTTGAGATGTTGAAAAGACCCAAGTATTGGCTTGGATTTCCGAAAGGAAGGCTTGGTTTAGGAGCAACGACGAAAGCGATGCCATGGCCACTGAGTATTGGGATCTGAGAGTGAATAGCGAAGATGAAAGTTGTGGAGAAGGATGAAACGGTAGCGTTTGGTGAATCTTTGAACCGGATTGGTTTGGTATAGAAGGCGTGACCGGTTTTCTGAACGGTGTAGTTGGTTAGCTTCAAGAGACCGTTAGGTGTGACGGTGGTGATCCCTTGGAGAGATATGTCGTTTGGTAGATGATTAAAGCCATTAGTGTAAGTGAGACTTTGGGAAGAGGATTTTAGGGATTGAAAAAAGAGGATGAAGAAGATAATTGTGAAGAGTTTCAAGAACATGGCTACCTCTTTTTTTCTCTGTTTTTTTTTATAAAAATGGTTTGTTTTAGATATTTTAGTTTAGTGGAAGAAAGAGAGACAATTTATGGTGTGATGAGAGTGGAAAAGTCGTCTCTTTTTTTTTTTTATTGTTTCTAGAAAAAACAAGTTTATTTTTCTTTTTCTTTGTGGGGGATGCTTTGCTCGTGATTGAGAAATTCCATCAAGGTAGGTGATATGTGTTACAACTTCCAAAATTAAAGATTATTTAACTCTCTTGTTTTCTTTTGTTGGTTCGATCTTTCCATGTTCTAATCACATGTAATAGTAGAAAGGGATTTTAAATAATCTCAATTCCTAATTTTATTTTTCTCATGAGAGGTGTGTTTTTTTTCCAGTTAATTTATCAATAGAAATGTCTCTCTTTTTTTTCTAATAGTTTTGCTCTATTGTGTAATGGTTTGCACATTACTCAATGTGAACCGAAATTAGTGAATTTATTTCAAAATTGACTAAACTAAAATTAGTAATGATTTTGGGTTGAAAAGTGTTTTTTTTTAAGGATGTATTCGTTTTGATAGCTTTGACACATTTACTGACCATCTATAAAAAAATATTTAAATTTGTGTCTCTATCTCTATTTTATGCTTGTTTTAATGTTTTAGCGTTTATGTTTGATTTTTAAATTTATCCGATTATGCTTATCCTTCGTGTAACTATTTAATAATGAATGAAGATCTTGTGTAACGAAAAAAAAAATGATGATGTTAGAACTCCACTAATATAAGGATTTTAGAGTTACATTAGGGGACTTTTTGTTTGAAACAGAAACAAAACTCTGTTATTATAGTAGTTAACAGAGTAGTTATCAGGCATTGTTATTTAATATTTATATAAACTATAACTGTGACCAGTTGATTTATTTATAAAAATAGATTATTATATTCCATATGATGCCATAACTAAATAACAAAAAACTTCAATTAACATTTATAATCTTTTGTTTATAACCTAGGAAACAAAATATGCTTATCAAGTTGATCTTCAACTAGAATCTCCTAATATAAGAAATTAAGAATGACATCAGAAATGACATCGGTATTAAGCTGTCACGTTTCTAAAAAGTATTTGAATAAACCGTAATTAAATATCATAATTAAGCCCAAAGTTTGTTTTTTAATACTGGCTTTTGCTACAGGAGTGCCTCGATGATACTTATTCTTGTCAACAGACTCACAGTCGTCTAATAAGCCAACCAAATACAGCGAATTTCAACATTTTTCAATGTGAAAAAGATATTGGAAGACACGTAATACCAATCAAATGTGAGAATGTAACTGGGCTTTTTATGATTTATGTGGACACAACGCCTCAATGGTTCTCAAAATTCCTTCCGGCGATTCAACTCCTAACTTTTTTTTGTGGTAACGAAAAACAATTCTCTTAAATGTGTAATTTTGTATAATTGTAGAGGAAAAATGAAATGATTTACTTTCTTTGTATACATTTGTGTTATACGTGCGTATATTTCACTAGTTTAGTTTGTATGAATTCTTTTTAGAAATTCGTTCATGAAAATATTTTAAAGCGAATCTATTAGACTATTATTTACTATGTTAGCACTTAGTGCTATATAAAAATTTGACAGTTGGTGATAACTGATAAGTTATGGTAATTAAACGGCACTTTTAAAAACTAAGATTGTAAAGATACCTTGATTTTTAAATAACATGTATAAAATTGAAAACCTATCACTAGCATTGTTTACAAATCATGATACCTCCGGAATTAGTTCTTTTGCCCTCTCTTAGTATTATGGAATTTAATATTGTAGGGTATAACAGTTTACATTTATTATGCATTATGGAGAAGTTAGTGGGTGGAAATTGAAATTTTTGGAAATGACAATAATGACAGATTGGGACCCAAGCGGCAAAATGCACAAATGGTCAAAACTCACAGACTAAAAGGGGTCCACTCTAATCTTGGAATCTTCTGACTGGATAAACGTTGATTTTGTAGGTCAACCATGTCAAGATGCTTCTTTAGTCTACGCGAGTTTTACATGAGATTGTCCGAATGCTAACAAAGTCTTCTCGACTCTTGTTGTGGTTCGGCAAGAGTCGTTTGTCACGTCGTGTAGTAATACTAAGAAGAAGTTGAAACGAAGAATAGACGTTTTACCATCAAGATCTAAAGATATTTTCGAAAACATTTAATAGACGTTTTGCTAGGGGGAATGTTCTCTCTAATGGTCTTACCCATCTAGAATTCCGTTTACACTTCGACCCAAATATAAAACAACTTCCCTGTACAGTTTATGGTTTTCAAGTAGAGTTAACCATCAACCAAAAAATGGGTTTTTTGTACTATGTTTAAAATCTGACCAATTCTATCCGTTAATTATGTGAAACCTTTTTTCAACACGTCTAGATAACTGTAGTTTTGATGAGTTTTTTTTTTTTTTTTTTTGGACGAGATCTTTTACCTTCACACAATCAAATTCACGAGTAAATAGTGAATCTTATGAAATAATATTGAGGGTCTTTATGGTAGGACGCTGTGAAAAGCTAAGTTTAAACTATAGTGTGCAATAAGTTTTTGAAGCAAAAGGACAAACTCTTTAATGAGCTACGCAATAAGTTTAGACCTTTAAACTACACATTCGGAATATGCATAGAACTTGATCAGTCTACTTAACAGAAGCGCTATCAAACTACACATTCGGAATCTAATAAATCACTATCCCACCTAGAATTGGGTTTCCAAATTTGGGGTAGTGAGGTTTGTGTGTTTATTCCTTACAATATGTTCTGATTTCTTACGAATAAAGTTTATTTAATTTAAACCTCAGTAAAAAAAAAAATCTCATGTCTGTCTTTATTCCTTTTCTTACCTCTTTTCCTCTTGATCTATAATTCTATATTGCTACATAGTTGGCGACCAAAAAAAAAGTAGAAAAAAACATTGCTACATGATTAACTATAGGTTCTTATAAACAAATACACAAATCTACACGTCAGACTAAAATGAACATACATCTACACATTTCACTGTTCCCTCGTGGAAGATCCGATCATCATCACCAATCGTTTCCGGATCTTGAACATCAACAACAGAGCAAAAATCTTTCTTTGTTGAGATAGTTAATTGATGTTAGTTGCTGCGGTTGCAGTTTCTACTAGCCGCGTTTGATATGTCTACTGGACTGATACATTTACAGATAATATATTCATGTGTATTGGTTAAAAATATATACTCCTTTAGTTTATTTTTGTGTGTAGTTTTAAGTTTTTTCACATATATTAAAAATATATTTAATTTATCTATTTTACCTTTATTTAATGTATAGTTAATTTTATTTCATTGGTCATGATATTAAAATTATAAATTTCACCAAATATTTGCATTCAAAATCTCAAACAACAAATAAAATGAAATAAATTTAAAAATTTAATACTATAAAATGAGGAGCTAGGAAGCAAACTCCTTAACCTCAATTTCAAGAGCCCTCTGCCTGAAACTCTAACAATCAAATATTTAATATATATCACATTTAGGCCCCCAAGTCCAATCTAGTCTGGTTTGGGCCTAGAACCAGCTATGGCTAAATAAATATATTTTGAGAATACATGTGTTACATGACTAGGTATATTTAAAATGAAATGCGAAAAAAACTATATATAACTATGACTTTGTCCAAGTTTTGACTCATATTTACGTAAGAGAATGGGAAAAATTGTCGTTTCCTTTTAATACGAAACTACATAGTCTCTGTAGATAAAACGGAGTCGGTACTGTTTTCACTCGAATGCTTTGACCGAGGAGTTACACTTTCAAGAGGCTTAAATTGCCGTATCTTGACATTGATTACGCTTTCTGAGTCTTCTTCAATATTGATAATTTCACAACATTGTCTACGTGGCGCCTGTAAACACCATCAAATAAAAAAAAAGTTATATTATAATCATCTACATTTTGTCAAGTTCAACTATAAAAATCAAATACACCAAAATTTAAAAGCACGTTAATATAACTATAAATCAAGATAGATACTCAAACCCTATATACATAATGCCTATGTACACTACACATCTTATATCCATGAAAATGTTAATGTTGATCGGTCCTTCAAAACTATTATGTGTTTTTTTTGTTTGTCATGATTTTCTACGTTTATAATCTTGTCTTAAACAATGTAGATATGTGTTTTATATTTCATATATAAACGGATATTTTACGTACCATTTTCCAGATATTCGGCATCCACTTAGTAGCGGAAATGTCAATGAACTCTACGGAGTTAGCGCGAGAATAATCCGGCGATTTACATTGCGCCTCGCCCACTTCAACATGTTTCCGATACGTCGTGCAAGTCTGACCCGACCCGACTTCATACACCCGGTCTAAAAAATAAACAATGGGTCTCTCGCATGGGTCTTCGCTGATGGGTCTGGTATCGAACGAGAATGGCTCGGAGCTCGACGTCCTCCACGACTTGAACGTAAGAAACGGCGTCTCAAGCTCCTTAGCCGTTACCAAAGACGGATAAATCTGGACGGTGTAGCCCCAAGAAACGGAGATAAACCAGTTCCGGGTCGGGTCATGGCAGAAGCTGTGCTGGAGGATCCGGCTTGGATCAGTCTTGTAGGCCGAAACGAGTCTTCTTAGTGCGTCTATTTGAGTCGTCGCTGGAAATATTGGGTCAACATAGTCAAGATGGTGGAGAGATACCAGAGGAGTCACCGGATGCGCAGCCAGTAAACCGTACGGATTGCCACGTATGTCAACCTAGATTTGACCATGCAAGGAAAATCATTAAATTCCGATGTTATGGTTTCAATTCTTATAGAAATTTCACTTATATGGAAGCATGAATATGCCACGAGACTAATACTGAAATTTCATTATCTTTCCATTCGAGTATTTAAGAAACGATTTATTATCATCAATGAATAAATTTCATTATCTTTCCAAAAATTGAAGGCATGGCGAATACTATTAAATAACACAATATCGTGATTTGAAGCTTCTTTGACCAAAGAAGAAGAAAAAAAAGAAAAAAAACCTCTAATCTCTTATAACAAATTGAAAATTACGAGTCTAATGATTTTTTCAGAGTTTTTAAAAGCAAGGGATACGATATTTTTGAACATTTTAAAATTTGAAACTGAATATTCATATCAAAGGAAATTCAGTATTTAACGTTAATCAGAATTCTTTTAGCTAATAGTTATATACAATTAACTAAGTGAATTTTCATTAATTTATTATATTATAAGTGAAGCAATAATGAGAAAAAGAAAGAAAGGAAAATGTGAATATACCTGATGGAACCCTAATTCCTTGGTCAGGGTAACTCCAATCTCGCTAATACAAGCTTCAATCTTCTGATCAGATCCATATAACGATGCGTATCTATCAATACAACCATCGAGTATCTTTACAAGCTCGACGGCTAATGAGTAGCTAATTGCAATTCCTCCGCCACCGTAAGCCATGGCGTAGGAATGAACAATGTCTTGTTCCACGCTCTCGGAATTTCCTCCGATATAATACATTTGATTATGATCGTACTTATTTAAAACCGTTATAAGATTGTCCACAAAGAAAACGGTGTCGTCGTCACCCATCACGAACCATCTCACATTCGTTAACCCTAGTTCAAAAGTCTCTTTGATGATTCTTGCCATTCGTATAGCCGATCTTGTACCATACCTAAAAAAAGTAAATCGGATATGTATAACTAATGGATTCGTATACTTAGACATTTTCACAATATATTTGATTTTTGGTTAAGCATTATAAGTGATAATTAATGCTTGACCTAAATATTATATTATTTTTTTGTAACATTTTTTAACTTGACCTAACTAAAGTTATAACAAGTGGAATAGAAGTAGAAAAATATTGTACCAGCAAGTGTAATTGAACCGGGAGGTGTTGGCGGAGACTTGGTACGGTGGAGAAGTCGGGAGCCACGTCATATTAAGAGGCGGTTGATCGTCAAGCCAGACGTAGCCGCGGGTGACGTTGGGACGCCACCAAAGTTCGGAGTAGCGACTACGATCTGTCCACGTTTGAATGGAGCCACCAATCCCGAAAACTATGTGAGAGACATCGGTGGCCTCCGAGGAATGATTTTTCCGGAGTATTTTCGGAGAGGATTTAGTAGTGGAGTTCACATTTTCAGGGCCTAAGCGACGGTGGCCGGTGATGCGGTGGCAATCGGTGCAACAAGAGAAGATGATGTAAAAAAAGATCATCGCAACGGAGATGAAGAAGCATATAATGAAAAATAGCTTGGCAACGAGGGATAGAACATAGCCTGGTTTTATAGTCGTTGTCGGAAAAATCGCCGGCGGTTTGTGGCGGAGCTTAAATGGATCGAAGATAGCCATTTTTTGTTATGTCAATAAATATGTGGGATGAGATTTTATTTTGTATCCATATACACTATAATACGACTATACGAATAGGGGGTAGTGGTAATAAATCAAAATTTATATTTATCTATTGCGAAACAAATTGAGAAAGTGTATATTCAACGAATATTTCACTCCTTTAATTTCGTTAACGAAATATATCATTTCAGAAAAAAATCTAGTTAGGTAAGATGCAATCACTACATTGCCTTTTTTTTTTAATTCGGATATGAATCATTTTGAGCATATATATAGGAAGGATGGATATGTCTCATAATTCCTTTTTTTTTTTGGCCTTATACATTATATGCCTAGATCGACAACGACCATCAATCCTCCACAACCTAGGATAGATTTCTAGCTAATCTTTCTCTAAAATTGTCCAAGATGAGTTCTTGTATATGGAATTTGGCAGGGCCGGGCAGCCATCACCTTGTGGTAAATGCAGACATGCAGTAGATTCTTCTATCGTTTTCAAATTAACTGAACCCAAATACTCTTAATACCGATTATAGTGTGATGGATTTTTATTGACAAAAGAAAGAAGAGTGGTGGACCTTTGTTGATCACCAAAAAAAAAAAAAAACGGTGTGATGCTGTTGCACATCTATCTTATTCTATTGGGCCGATCAAGGCTAAGTATATAGTATATTTTTTTAAAAAACTTTCAATTACATTAAAACGGGAGTTAGCCCAATAGATCTTTACCAATAAAAAGAGAGTAATAATAACCCAATAGTTCTGTTACCAATTACAATGCCTATTATCGACAGAACTAAATCGATCGAGAATGCCCAAAATTATTAACCATATAAAGAACAATCTTTAACAAATATTTTACACTCTTCACTCAAACATATTTTAATATAACTAGAAAAATCGTAAATTTTGTTAACAAATTCAAAACCTAACAACGTTACATGTGAAACGTTTATTTTAAATAGTAGACTTTTGAATGTAGTACTTTTACATGTCAATTATGTTTTTTTTTGTTTTTGTAATTTTGTTGAGTACTGTTGTTTATGGTTTAAAATGTATGAAGTTAAGGGTGCGAAACAAAAAATTATGATAGATTTTAATATAAAACTGAGATAAATGCTTTATTCATGTATTTGTATAGAAATCACAAATGTTCGCGTATATTCTTGGAAAATGGCTAAATATATTGTTATTTTTAATTATATTTTCTCTAGGTGTGTGTGTGTGTGTAAGGCTTACATTGTATTTATAAAAGTAATGTGAAGATTTTGACGTTAACTTTACAAAAATATGAATTGGACTTTTCAGGTTACGGACAAATATTGCATGAAACAGATGTTTCGGGAACAATGATGATGTAACTGTTTTACGTACCTTTACCTGGTAAAAGTAAAACAATCTTAATATCAAATAATTTTGTGGAACAATAACCACGTTTGAAGCTTGTTGCATGCATCTCTTCCGGCGATTGTTGTATCATCCCGCCCGTAAAGTTTCGATTAAGTACTTAATTCAAGCAGACCAAAAACCCAAGTCATTCAATTAGTAAAACTCTAACCTGAGAGTTGTATGTGATATATAATACTATTGATGAATGAGACTTGTATGTTATAATATGCTTACATGATCTCACTCGTGGACAACTATTCTTTATAATTGGGAATAAAGTAAAATAAACCAGATAGGTAAAGCGGACTAACCAAGAATTTTTGGTGTTTTCTTGTTGTCAGCATCCTCTGTGGAACTTTCGCTTACATATGTACAAGTGTACTTGTGTGTATTATTATCTTAGTTATTTTTCGAAGTCTAGTTGTTAATTTCAAAAAGACTTGTGGGCTACCGTTAACAACTTGTTCCTGCAAAGTCGTATATACAGTATAAACATTGAAATGAATACAAAGATAATAATGTAAGGTTTTTCTTGAACCATGTGTATCTCAAATGATTTGATTTTATTCGATTATGTCAATTGCATGTACATGTATAAAAATGCGAAATGAAAATGCTAATGAAAGCTTCTCCTTTTCGAAATTTATCCGATTTTACATTTTACATTTTCAGAGATTTTTGTTGTAGTTTTATTACTAGCTACTATGTGATTTAACTGAAAAAACAAAAATAAACTCTACTTCCCTCTCGATTCTTTAACAATCTAGAATTATAGTCTTATAAAAATCTCAAAAGTACAATGGCTGATGCCAAGAAACCAACGAGGTAATATCGAAATTCTTCGTTTATACTACCCTCAAAGCCACATATAAGACTTTACATTTTTTCACATGGACTCAAGATTCGTTCAAAACTTTAGATCAGCGTTTTCGGTTGCCACCAATATTTTATATATATATATATCATCCAAACTCAAGGAATATATAAAAATCAGTTAGGATATTAAATAACTGATGACCATAGTGTTTTCAGTGAATTCTCAGGATTTTGTGGATTATAATATCATTTAAGAATCATCCAAAATTCCGTGACACTTATTAATTCTTAGAATCCAGACCAAAATTCTCTTCGCATATTATATATATTGAGTGCTGTCGACATATTTGAATAATAATCTGTCTACTGAAATATATGAGTTATAGACTTAGTCTTGTAGAGAATGTGATTCATTCCCCATGTGAGAACGAAGACTTCACTTCCACCTATGCATTGTTAAATACAGAGAAGACCGATTCATTATAATTATTAAAATCTAAAGTGCGTATGAGCGTATCTAACTAATCCCCAAACCCTAGTAAAGAAAATAAAATTTTATATATATTATAAGAAAATAATTAGTTTATAGATCAACTAAGTTTCTACTGATCCTATAAGTTACAAAAGGTATTTTTTTTTCTCTTCATGTAGTGGGATCGCAATATTGAAACTTTTGATTTCTTTTCTACCCATACAATCTAAAATTTTGCAGTGTAAAAAACCATCCACTATGCGGATCATGTTGTTTAAACCCAACCTATTGATCATAAACTTTAAGTATAACGACGCCCAAGAACCATTGTACCGTTCTTGGTCGTTCTCGCACTTTAATCTTCAAATATAACAATTTTTCAGGGCGTTTCATCATTCCATCAATAAAATGAATTTTTATTTCTTGCACGTACGCAATACTATTTATCGAAAAAAAGAAGTTATATATAGTCTTCCTGCTTCACAACAAAAGAGATATCAAAAGCTTTTTATCACCGGTAGTTAAAATATAGGGATTAAGCATCTTCCTAGAAGCGATTCTTACTGTTTTTGTTTGTGTGTGTTTTTTCTTCTTTTTTTTGATAATCTAGAAATGTTGGCCCCATACCCATACATCTTTTTACAATGGGAATCAAACTCGTGTGCTTACACTTTTTAGCTTATCCGGATTCATCCACTAATTCAACCCCACACTGATCTGATGTTCTTTTCAACCACATCATAGGCGCTTTATGTTCCTTCTCCTTTCACCAACATCATGAGCGTCATCATAATTTATCCTAATTAGTACGTTGCTACATCTTTTAAGACACCTGTCATCGGCGATACCGCAGTGGATTCATGAAGGTAATATAGAAAAAAACACTTAGGATAAATTATATGCCTGAAAGCTCTCGTAATCAACTCACAAAGAAAATAAAAAGGCTTTTCTTATTTCACTGTGTCATATCTTATGGATCTCGCAGATCATATGAACCTTTATGACCTAATAGAGGCCAATGTACAAAGATATATATTAATAAGGCTAAAAAGAGGTTTTACATCATTTAGAGATTCATGTATGTTTTTTTTAACTTTTATACCGTTAATTAGAAAATGTGAACTTGTTTGATGACCCAAAAAAAAAAGTGAACTTGTGGATAACAAACATTGAAAAGTCAAATCAAACCAATAAAATACTTTTTTTTGTTTTTTGGGTACTTTTAGCCTTCTAGTCAAAACTCATTAATAGATTAGTTGCAGAATTTCTAGGCAAGTAGATATATATATATATACCGGAAGGTACATCTATAGTTTCTCCTATAACCTATAAAGTATATGAATGCACCGTACCACATCACCTATATACTACGTATATAAGTGGGATTGAGGGGGAGACAACTTTAATTGGTAAACTTTTCCCAAATATGTAAAATCTCTTTACTATCGTATCTACAAATGTTTTTGGTTATATCCTTAGAAAGCTAGAAACTGGATGGTATATAGAAATAGTGAAAATACTAGGGTTTGTAGGATCTTAATTATTGAAATAATTGAGTATAAGCAGATTCTTTCAATGCATTATGGGTGGTTGATAGAAATGGTGCAAACCTAGTTTACAGATACGATTTTCTGAAATTTTTATGAACTAGTTTAAGTCTAAGCGATAGAATAGTTGGTGACCCGTGGGGCTAAAAATTAGGGTAGAGAGACTGTAATCAGTTATAGTATTACAAACATATAGTTTTATCATTTTAAAGCATACAGTCTTAATAATTAACTAATTTTTATTAATTATTTGTTGAGATAGAACAAGCGAAAGGGAATATGTGTTGTGACATATTTGGATCTTTGTGCTCTTTTTATGCTTATTTTTATGATTTTGACAGAATGTCATGTTAGGTACTGAGATGCGAGTGTATGTGGAATCGAGCTTGTAAAGCTAGGCGTTTCACAACGAAGAATTAATAAATACTATTAAGAAAAAAAATCGTACTTTTTGATTTTTTTTTTTTTTTTTTTTGTTTGTAAATACGAACGCATTTTGCCAGATTTCGTGCAATCATAATAATAGAAAATAAAATATAGGTCGCTTGAATGCTTCCGAGTTGCATTAGCTTATGGTTCATTGATGCATGTAAGAAAATTGTTTTATAACTTTTGGTTCACGGAACCTATTCAATTTAGTAAGACCTTTCATTCATACTTATTTTTACCAATAACTATAACTTTTTCACCAAGAACGTTTAGGAAAACTTTTGAAGCCATCGAAAACCCATAACTAGCTAGTAGAATACGAAACTAATTAACATATAAGGGAAAATTATTCATCATTCTCTCTCTTTCTGAAATTGTGACAGAAATATTCCTTCTTCATGTGACTTTATTTTGGAATGTGGTTGCTTCAAATCATGCAAGGAATTATCGTCAATACTTTTTTTCCTATGCGCATATGCCCATTTTCATATTCCAAGCTTAATCATATCAAAACATTTCCTAAAAAACTTAATCAGAAGTTGGCTCATCTGACCCCATTAACCATTTTTTTCTGTACGAATAAAATATATCAGCGTCGTATCAGAAATGGACGTTTTTTGTATGTCATAACATGTACATATATGATTCACTGGCGCGGTTTTCTTTGAACATGTAACAGTAATAGTAACAGAATGATATAGGATGCCAATACCAAGAAATGCTTAGAAATATATAGTAAGTATAATTAATGGTATATATATAGTTTTGTTGTTGTTGAAAATTGGATATATATATTTTTTCAAGCCTCTAGTGCCTTTACACGTAGATAGATATACTTACTATTGTGATACTTCCTTTAGATGTTTCATTTTTTTAAACTGTTGTGTTGAAACCATACTATTTATCCAAACATTAAAAAAAAGAGTATACATTGATACATTTTAGACGCGCAAAACCAAGGAGAGATAAATCCAACTAACACACATACACATAGGAATGTTTCTATTTATGTTTTTTTCTTATCCTTACCTCTTTTTTTGGTAGAGATTCATTGATTCATCAATCATTTTCCCTTTGGTGGATTAGCCCCTAGCCTAAGCTCAAGATCTAAATCCTCAAAGCAACCACCCTTGTGTTTGATTTCCTCGTTTATTGTAGTTATGTCACTCTTACGAGATAAACTTGAAATGAAAATCGACGGTTGGGATGGACTCTCATGTCTTCGTCTTTTCTTACGGATATCACCCGTCTCGATCTCTTCATCGCTTCCCGGAGCAGTAATCGGAAAACTTTGGTGGATGACCAGATTCATGCTCACCGAGAGATCAGTGGTGTTTCCAAGATTAACTTTTGCTTTATGCCCGCTTTTCCACACATCACTCTTGATCTTTCTCTTCTTGTGATCTCCTTCCATAACCGGAATTTCATAAAGATCGCAATGCTTCTGCTCCACAAAAGTACCCGGGCACGACCATGGGGAAGAAGAAATGGTATTTTTAGAGTTCTTGGAAGGTTTTACAACGAAAGAAGGAGAAGAGGAAGAAGTATTATCTTGTTTTAGAGGCAAACCGGAAGAAACCCTAGAAGGAGTCACATAGGGTAAAGAAGAAGAAGAAGAAGAAAGGTCAATAACACAAGAGTGTTGAGACTTAAAACAATTAGGTTTGGAGTTAAAAACCAAAGTATAGCAAGAGGTTTGAAGAATATCATCGTTATCGTTGTGAGATGGATACTCCGGAGACGAAGAAGACTTGGAGAATAAGTATTGATCGTCGGATTGCTTAAGCCGTGCTCTGTCTCTCCGGTGAACGTTCATGTGGCCACCGAGGGCTTGAGCTGATCTAAACTCTCTACGGCAGAAGGTACACGTGTAAGATCTCGGTGGCCACAAAGATCCAGCAGCATCGTCTTCCGCGAAGGCTAGCTCTTCCCACGATGACTCTTTATTACTTTTCTTGGGGATCCAGAAGCCAACAGGTTTCTCCATTCTAGAGGGGACGATTGAGAATTGATGGAAAACCCTAGACGAAATTTTCTTCTTCCATTTTTCTTTTGGGTGGTTAGAAGAACCCTAGATGACTAATATTAGGTGGTGGATTACGGAAAAGATCAACAAATGGTGTAATACCAATAATGGAGGTCAAGGTGTAATAAAAATAAATTAAACCAAACGAGTGGAGAATTTTATAGAATCGATGGATTATAATTTTTTATATTAATTAATTTGACCATAGGCCTTTATGAAGGTAAGAAATATACTATCATATTTGATACGAGCTTTGGATTTTAGTAAGAGTTAGCTGACTGATCTAAAATCTTTCATGTTTGCTTGTTCCAAGTGGCTACCCGCAACAAAGCGTAGTATATATTAGTGCTTTAAATTTTGTATTGTATTATTCTTGTGAATCTACAGTAGTTTTGTAGTACTGTAATGTAATCCGTGTAATATATATACACAATCTACATTTCTATACCAACCTAGGTGTATGTTTTTTCTTTTACGTGATTTTTATAAAACTATTTTAAATTTGATGAAATGGGTTGTAAATCAAAAATTTTGGGTTATAAATGAATTTCATACGATTAGTTTACTTTATCTAAAATATTATTAAATGAAATAGCATATTATATCATATTCTAGTACTAGTTTATTGATAAACTAGATTATTAATGAGATACTTTTTTTTTTTGAAAAAGGATGAATATATATTATACTTCATTTAACCGAAACACTTTATTAGAACATTCAATACAACGAAATTTAATGGGATTGAAAAGTATTTTTCAGTTAATGACCATATAAGTTATCTCATTAGTTGATCGTTTGTGTCATTGTTCCACTGGGAGATTCTACTACTAACTAAATACCGAAGATTATAGAACTTACAAAAATAAAACCACACCAACGATATCTAGCTCTACAGACTACAGTTATATCAGGCAGTAGATATCACAACATACATCTTATACGAATCCATGTGGCGAGAATAGTTTTTTTTATAAGGGGTTTACTTAGAATAGTATTGATAACGTAATATGATCTGTAAGTTTTTTTTTGTTGGACTATGCAAGATTTTCGTATCTTGATTACGCCATCTTCCCTGATTTTACAAGTGCTTACAAAATCATTTAAATTTTGTAATGATTCGCTCATACAATTTTTTTCATTTTCTAACGTTTATTTGATTATTATGATTTATGACTTAGAACCAGAGTTTAAAAAGTTACAGAAAAACTATCTATATGCATATTCAAGTTTATGTGCTTATATTTCTCGCAATAATAAAATGAGAATTTTGTCAATTATGCCAAACTAAAATCATATACTAAACCTATTCAAATCATAGCAAAGATGAATAAAAATCACACGAACGAGACCATACTAAGATTTGGGCTTTAACTAGTCAAGGCCCATATGAATACAAAATAGATGGTACACGCGGGTTAGAGTTCATCATAAACGAACAAGAGATTTTCAAATTGCTTAGGTTTAGGATTCATAGCAGAACCTCTTTTTTTTTTGTATGTGTAGTCTCTTGATGCAAACTCTTTAACTCTTTCAAAGGGGATTTCTGAGATATCTATCAAAGCATGAGTTTGTTCCACCACATCTACGAACACATTAAAAACTCATTTATTTTTCTATATATATTTTTTGATAGATGGCTTTCTAATTTTCATTTTTTTGTCAGCTTTCTAAATTTTTTTTTCAACCCTAAATAATATGAATACCAATATTTTCTTGTTCAATTTTTGGTTTCATATCTTAAAATAACTCATGATGAAATCTAAGTTTTAGAGAAAATACAAAACTAGTAACTCGTAAGAATTTACCACACACTTGGATTTTTATTGGATGGCAATTCTTATTTGTGATAAACATTTACACTTCTATTCTTAACCTAAAAGTCTATAAGCTCAATCCAATAAGGATTATAAGATATAATCATACTCATGAAACAAGGTACCCAACAACCAGATGAAAACAAACATTAAATCAAAACAATAGTCAATGATCAGACTCAATTGGCATCTTCAATAGCAACGGATTAATTAATTCCTTAATAGCTAATTAATAGCTTTTAATTCTGACTATACAAGATAGCTTAGTGGGCACAATTCGTAAGCCTCTCTTAAATTTTATTCACCCCAAACGTCATCATTTAACAAATCTTTTTGACATCACACAGTCTTTTCTATAATAATCCAAACACATCTTCCACTTTTATAAATATATCAGGATATATTTCCCATTATTCAAAGATTTTATACAATATTTCTTTTCGTAATTCAGTCAATTAACAACTATACACCCGAGAAAATTATATAATTATTAGATTGCTTGATATATCACGACAGTTCAACAAAAACTGAGGCCCTCGCGAAGGAACTCTTAACCAATATTATAATTTTTATGAACAAAAATAACATTCGTTGAAAAATATTTTACAACATCTCTTCTCCAAATCTTATTTCGTTGAAATGTTTATAGAAAATCTTCTTATATAGATATATAAATATAAATTAAGTTTGTCTTTTCATTGTATAGTAGACACTAATATAATATTAGAAGAAGAAGAAGAAAAGTATAGTAGACTATTATAACATCATTTAGAAAAGTTAGTAAAACTTCATAACTTTTATACTCATGTAAAGTAATTTAGACAGAAGAATTTATAAGTTTACAATTTCCCAACAGTCCAGCTGCATACCATTATCAAAATTGGATATGGATAAACTTAATTTAGTATAAAAAACATATTTATAGTTCTATTGAAGATAAATCCATTTGACCAGCCTCGGTTCCATATCAGTTTGAATGTAGCTTTCAGATTCTTCCTGTAGCCAATTTTCACATTAGAAGGTTGCTTCTCTTTTTAATCTTCAAACTCATATATAATATTTAAATACTAATGACGTGGGAAAACTTGTGGATACAGCAACAAATCATGAGATGCCACGCGACAATCTTGATCTCTCTATAAAACCAAACGGCTCTGTTACTTTGGGCCGCTATAGCAAAAAATAATAATATCAAAGAGAATGGAAGGTTTAATTCCGTTTGTTTACAGAGCCGTCATGCAAATCCGTCACGGTGACGGATCACAACTTTCATCTTCTTACTACGTTCGTCTTCCGGGTGATTCAGGTCGGTTTGCAAGATCCGATTTCGAAGTATCGGGTCTTCGATCTTCTTCTTCCAATACAGTGTCGTCGAAGACCACCACCACTACGTCGTTTGCTGTTTATGGGAGAGTCCAATCACCCGTTTCTCGTCGGGCCATCACGTGACGTGATTCACATGAGATCTGAAGATGCACGTAAGGGAAGGGTTCGTGACTTTTGTGTGTGTTTTTAAATTCTTATGGGTTAGGTTTGGACCGTTCGAATAAAACATCTTATGTTAACCATCGGTGTGGGAGATTCTCTTCTAAGCATGAGCTTTTAACCCAAAAGGGGATAGTCTCGTGGCTTTTGTATGTTTTCTTGTAATTGTAAAATTTTAATATGAATATAACATTTTTATTTAGTTTTATCATGAACAATTATGTGAAATGTTTTAGCTTGCGGCTTTACCGTTTTGTTAAAAAAAATTTCCATGTTTAATATATTCGAATTGTACAACTTGGAGTAATTTAGTAAGGAACAACAAAGATCGCCGATCACAAATAATTTGTTTACATATATGTACATTAATCACTTTTTTCATGATATAAAGATCGCAAAAAGTAATTAGATAAATAGCTTGATTTTTACAGTTATTTGCATAAAAACGTGTAGCAAAATCGTAATCGGAAATCATAATATTTTTTAAAATAATGCTGAAAATCAACAACTAACAACTACTCCTAAATTTGCATTGCATGTTATCTATTAGGCCTAAAATGGTGATAATAGCATATATTTTTGTTAAAAAAATAAAATAATGTTTTATTTTAAAGACGCACTATAGTGACAGGCCCAATAGCCCATTACAGATGAAGCCTGAAACATGTCAATGTGTTATCGCCTCATCGTCCATCTGTTATAATTCATCATCACCTTCTCTCTTTTTAAATGTTTTTTTTTCTTTCCAATTCTACTCAATTGAGTAATACCGAATATATAAGAAAATGGCAGCTCCGATTCGATTCTTCGAGCTGAACACTGGTGCCAAATTACCTTCGGTCGGTCTCGGAACCTACGCTTTGGTCCCATCAACGATCGAACAAGCGATTAAGGTATTACAGCGTCTCTTCCGATCAAATTTTGAGCTTATTCTGTTTTTTTTTTGCATTATAAAATTTCACTTACTTACGTCTCTTGTCGATTACTATTAGATTGGATACAGACACATCGACTGTGCTTCGATTTACGGCAACGAGAAAGAGGTAAAAATTTCATTACATTTTCTCTGTTTTAAATTTAATTTGACAACAGAACATGTCTTTTTTTTTTTTTTTAATTCCTCATTGAGCTCTGTTCTATTGAAACCGTTATATGAATATTCTCACGCTATGATTCCATTTATTAGATTGGTAATATATTGAAGAAACTTATAGACGATGGTTTCGTGAAACGTGAGGAGCTATTTATCACTTCTAAACTCTGGTTTGTGTTCTTTTGAAGTAGAATATACTTTTTCCTGATCTACACAGAGACATGTTCATGAATTTTTTTTTGTTATTTTTGGTTCTAAAGGTGTAATGATCATTTGCCTGAAGATGTTCCTAAGGCACTGGAGAAAACATTACAAGACTTAAAGATTGACTATGTTGATTTATATTTGGTATATATATTACTTAGAAAAATTCTTGCATCTTATATATTATTATTAGAAACTGCTTCCATTTTGATTTGTTTTTTAAATCTTTTTATTAAAGATACATTGGCCAGTGAGTTTGAAGAAGGATTCAACTATGGCAACACCTGAAACACTTACTAAACTTGACATACAAACTACATGGAAATCAATGGAAGCTCTCTATGATTCTGGAAAAGCTCGAGCAATTGGCGTAAGCAATTTCTCATCGAAGAAGCTTAAAGATCTTCTTAACGTCGCACGTGTAGTTCCAGCTGTTAACCAAGTGGAATGTCACCCAGTTTGGCAGCAACATGGTCTTCATGAGCTTTGCAAATCCAATGGAGTTCAGTTATCTGTGAGTATACGAATATTCGAAATTTACTATGTTTTTTTTTTTGCAAGTATGAATTAACGAAGATAGTTTTTGATTGATGTTAGGGTTACTCTCCTTTGGGTTCTCAATCTAAAGGAGAACTTAGGCAAAAGGTTCTTCAGAACTCGGTTGTTGCTGAGGTTGCAGAGATACTTGGAAAGACTACAGCTCAAGTGGCTCTTCGTTGGGGACTCCAAATGGGTCATAGTGTTCTACCAAAGAGCTCGAGCGAGGCTCGGCTCCTAGAGAATCTTGATGTTTTTGATTGGTTCATACCTGAAGATCTGTTTGTTAAATTCTCTAATATTCCTCAGGCAAGTTCTTTCTTTTGTTTATGTGGTTTACCATTCAGGATTCTATAAACATTGTTCATTGATGATTATATGATTAGAGAATCATGGTTTTAACGTCTATGTTAAATTTTGCAGGAGAAGTTTGTCCGAGGTACTGAGTTCGCTCATGAGACGAGCTGCTTATATAAGACCATTGATGAGCTATGGGACGGTGAAATTTGAGAAACTTCATCTAGACTTTAAGGACATCGAATTGTATTATGTAATAATAATCCTTCATGTTTGTTTGTTCTCGGTGAGAAACCTAACACATGAAGTTTTTCATGAGGTTTCGGTAATTGCTTCCTCTTCAGTCTTCAAACAATAATAAAACGTTTTCAACTTGTATTACAAATTCAACAGAACAACTGTATAGTCCAAACTACGAATATAATCCTTGGGTTGAAAATTTTCAACAAACTGCAAGATTATGTATGATTAGAAATCGAATTTCGAACCTTGTAAACAGGTACAAACTTTGATTTTTTTTTTATTAACATGTTAATTCATCAGTTTATCTCTTATCTCTGCTTAAAGTAAATACATACTGACATATTATAAATTTTGCAACTAAAAGTAACACATCTAAAATTTTATATAAATAATTAAATATGTAGAAAATATCTTAACCTCTTAAAGTAATGTATACTGAATTACTGATATAGTGATATATATATATTTATATATATATATATATATATATCTAAAAGAGTAAACGTTTGTAGAAAATATATACAAATAACACTTTTAACAAATATCAAAAATAAGTAATATTAGATTGCGAATCATCCACATCTGTAGTCTTAAAACCATTTTAAGATGTTGAAGAATAGAAATTTTTTATGATATTAGTGTTACATTTTATGTAATTATAAAAGGAGAAAATCTTATTTAAAAATGGAAATCTTATTATTCTCCAATTTGTCTTCTTCAAAGGGAAATACAAGGTTACAAGGTCGACATTGCAAATGGACACGTGTCACATTCAAGATTAGCAAAGACGAAATCTAAATGGACGAATCACGTCATTCACCGTCCATGAAATGGTCAACATGTGACGTGTCAACATTAAGAATCAAAGAGAATTAACTTTTTTTGCCGTCAAAAAAAGAAAGAAATCAATTTCGCCACGAATCTCCCGCCACTGTCGCTCTCACTGCTTTATCCTTTTTTCCTTTTTCTTGAAATATTGAAAGTTGGAAAATGCTGTGTGCGTTGAACAGACACTAGATCTGATAATGACGAACGCGATTACATCCTTCGAGCTCAACACCGGCGCTAAGATCCCATCGATTGGTCTAGGAACGTGGCAGGCCTCTCCTGGCTTTGTTGGCGATGCCGTCGCCGCCGCTGTTAAGGTTCGTCTTCTTTCGTGATTCGATTCTATGGATCGATCTTATTTGCTTCTAATCTGTTGAAGTTCTCTTGTTTGGTGATACCATACTGTGTTTCATCGTACGTAACTGTAAAACTGAAGATGTTTTATCTTAAAAATTGTAATGCAGATCGGTTATCGTCATATTGATTGTGCTCAGCTCTATGGAAACGAAAAAGAGGTATAATTATAAACACAGATAATTTTTTTAAATTTAGTAAAGCTGAATAACTCTATCTTTTGGTTGGTTCTTGAATTCATCTTACACATATACCCATCATTCTTGTGTTCATGCCAAAAGTCATTTATTTACATGTGTATTTGTTTTTTTCAATGGTCTTCTTTAATTTATTACTGAAAAAATCCTTCTCTTGTTGTAGATTGGGACAGTTCTGAAAAAATTGTCTGAAGACAGTGTAGTGAAACGAGAGGAATTGTTCATCACCTCCAAACTCTGGTATCTTTAGTTATATTAGGTTATTTATCTAATGTTTATTCTGTGAATATTTGTAGCTTTAATCATCTTGCATGCATTTTCAAAAGGTGTACTGATCATGACCCTCAAGATGTTCCAGAGGCATTGAACAGAACTCTACAAGATCTTCAGCTTGACTACGTCGATCTTTATCTAGTAAACATCACTTCGTTTAGATCTTTGCTTAAACATAATCTATATAATAACATAACTTCTTGTGGGAAAATTAAAGATTTAGTGCGTAACATTTTGTTTGTGATCTTATTGAAGGTGCATTGGCCTATACGGATGAAGAAAGGTTCTGTTGGACTTAACCTAGAGAACCTTTTGCCTGCGGATATTCCTAGCACATGGAAAGCAATGGAAGCACTCTATGATTCGGGCAAGGCACGAGCCATAGGTGTAAGCAACTTCTCCACCAAGAAACTAGCTGATCTCTTGGAGTTAGCTCGTGTGCCTCCTGCTGTTAATCAGGTCGAATGTCATCCTTCTTGGAGTCAGACTAAGCTACGAGAGTTCTGTAAATCCAAAGGGGTTCACCTCAGTGTAAGCATTATTGAATACTCATTACTCAAATAAATTGGAGTTGCACCATAACTTATACATTGGTTGAATGTTTTTGTAGGCATACTCGCCATTGGGTTCTCCAGGGACAACATGGCTCAAGAGCGATGTTTTGAAGAACCCTATACTAAATATGGTTGCGGAAAAACTCGGAAAGTCCCCTGCGCAAGTTGCGCTTCGTTGGGGGCTTCAAATGGGTAACAGTGTGCTTCCCAAGAGTACCAATGAAGGAAGGATTAAAGAGAACTTGGATGTTTTTAACTGGACAATACCTGATGACTTGTTTGCTAAGTTTTCTGATATTGAACAGGTACGTTCTTCACATGATCATTATTACATAAACTTAGTTGTTCTGGTCTTTGTCGGTTTGATCAAGTTATTGAGAGTTATATGCGTTTGGATTTAATGCAGGCTAGGCTATTGAATTGTTCCTTCTTTGTTCATGAGACACTGAGTCCTTATAAGTCTCTTGAAGAATTATGGGATGGCGAGATATGATTTTTAGCTGATCTATTTGTTTTGTCAACAATGGGAGCTTTTTCTGTGTGATGAACTTGATATCAGTTTCTTTGAATAATAGTTTAAAAGGATCTATTTATATATATTACAATGTATTGTAGTAATCTCAAATTATAAATGTGATGTTTGCATTGTGACATTGTAATCACAGCATACAATTTTAACCCTACATTCATATTGCATTAGAGCTTAAAACAAAGTTCAAACGAGGTTCTAATCGAAATTGAATGTGTCAATGAGTGGGTTGTAACATTGAGACGGCATATTCTCATGGTAGAAAAATAAAGAAAATAAGACTTTTTCAAAATTTATAAGGATCATATATCATTTTTCCCTGTGTAACCGTATCTCAACAAAGAAATTCCTAGATTGAAAAGTTAATATGTCTTTGTAATCGAGATCTTTTCGTTTGGAATATATAAAGTTTTGTATGTTAAACAAAAATTTACATCAAAAGACAGCAATTTGCAAGTTATGCGATAATATATGTGAGAATGAGATAGATACACACTAACACATGGTACATTGATGCATGTAACGGAAAACAACGTCAATAAATTTAAACACACCACAAGAGCCATCAACAAGTAAAAACATTCCATATCAGAAATAAAACCTCTTCTTCATTCCAAGGTGGCACCTGTCAATGATGCAACGACCAAGTTGGTTGCTACTCCAGCAGTTGCACCTAGAACAGCCGTGAAGCCACCAATAAATCCCCCTTTTTTCTTTTTAGGCGTACTTGAACCTTGTTTGGTATCCGCTTTTGGAGAACCATGGTTCATGGACGAATGTTGATATTGATGATGATACTGATCATGACCACCATAAGGATATGCCACATAGGGACCCATATGTGCATACCCATAGGGATAGGGGTTTCCTTGACCATGGTGTTGCGGAAACGATGGCTGTCCATGACCAGAATGGTTATGCAGGCTTCTCTCCTTTGTTATCGTTGCATCAGGAGACGACACATGCATTGGAACGTGTGTGCAAAGCGGGTGAGATTCAAAACTGCATTGCTTGCATATGTAGAACATCCCTTGGATGTACACTCGACAAACATAGCACGTGCGTTCGGTCATGTGCGCGGGACCGCTGTACAGGGTGAGCTCATGATCAGGGCCGTGACATGAGTTTACGAGGCTTATAGGACACGTGGCGCAATATTCATGGAGATCATAGTCGCAGTCGCTGCACCGGTAGGTCTTGCTATCGCCGAACATTTTGCAACCATTGCACGTGTATGTGCCAACACCGTTGACTTCGGTCAAGGGATGGATATGCGTGAAATGTTGAACCGTGTTTGACATCCCAACAGCTGATTTTGGGGGTTGAACGGGAGAGAGGTTGGTTGGGAGAAACCACCAAAAAGGGTTTTGATCGTGATGCTTAGAACTACTCTTTGAAAAATATGCAATAACGTCTTGTGGTATTAGTTGATACAAATATTATTAGTTTAGTTGACTTTTGTGGAGTTGACTGATCATACGGAAGACAATGTCACTTATGTTATAATTTTCTGTTTCAAATTGTTGATAATATAAATGAATTTAAGCTGAAATCTTCTGTTGAAAGACTGGTTTTCATTTGAGACGTGTCTTCAAGTTTTCAACTAGTACGATATAGTGTTAATGAATAATATATACATGTATAAACTGAGCCCCCAACAAGCAACAATATATATATATATATTTCAAATCTTTTTTCATCTCGATAACTTTATAATTTGGATGGTTGCATAATAATGGATACATTATACATACATGTATAAACCTTGCGTTGCATAATAAGCTCAATTTATACATGTATCAGCTTAAACAATTCTAAGTCAGCAGGTTCAAGCACGCCTAAAACGAAAAAGAAAAAGCAGGGAATTTTGGGAGCTATGACGGCTGTAGCAGCTGTAACTGTTACGGTAGCAGTCCAGTTAGCCGTTGCAACAGTCGTCGGATAGTTTCTTTTGTGATGGATTTTTTACTTGTTGATGGCTTATGGTGTGTTTTAATTTTAACGTTGTTTTCCTCTGCATATATGTGTCTTGATGTCAAAGAAAAATATATATATGTGTGTTTCATTGTGCACCTTTCTTGTCTATGAACGTATACGTAGCCAAAAGTATGTTGGTAAACCACTTAAATCTGTTTGTGTGTTTTCGTTTTTGTTTGTATTTCTCACATCCGTAACAACGCAAGGTTTATGTCGATAACTGTATGATTTGGATGGTTGCATAATATTGTTGTTAAATAAAAGTTACGGATGAAAAGTTAAAGTTTTAAAGCTGTGAAAAGTTAAATAAAATTACTCTTCGTTTTTTTTTTGCCTTGTGAAAGTTCATCTCATTTTAAACCCTAAATTATATAATTTATAAAAATATATTCTTATCTTTTAAGAAAATAAAAAAGGAAAAAAGAAAATAAAGATTACATTGTTTTTTTAAAAACTTTTTAGCATCAGTTAAGAAGTTTTTTTGTTGGAAAAAGTTATATACTTATGGGCTAAAGCAACACCATTATACCCAACTCATACTTCTTGTTGCCTCCTTTTGTGGGGCTGATACCACAATCTCAGTGTCAGTACTATTCTCCACGCTTTTCTCACTTCACATTAAAGCCTTAAAAAAAAAAAAAAATCATCTCGTAGCTCTCTGATAATGGCGGATGAAATCAGATTCTTTAAGCTTAACACTGGAGCTAAGATCCCATCCGTCGGTCTCGGAACATGGCAAGCCGATCCTGGCCTCGTCGGAAACGCAGTCGAAGCCGCTGTTAAGGTTCGTCTGTGATTTTCGAATTCCTTTGTGATCTTATAGCTAAAAATTGCTGATTCCTCGTTTGTATTGGTTGAGTCAGACAAAATTGATTTCTTCTACTTATGCAGATCGGTTATCGCCACATTGATTGTGCTCAAATCTATGGTAACGAAAAAGAGGTAACCAAAAACTCATCGTTGTTAGGAGCTTGTATCTTTCAATTGAGATTATAATTCTGTTTCTGGTTTAAGTTTTTATGAATTGGTTCGAGAAAAGTTTCGTTCTTTAGTTCAATTAGTTACTTTTTGTCAGGTATTGTTTCATTTTCACAAAAAAAGTTATGTTCTTCCTTATGCGTTTTGCTGTGTATGAGTGTATTCACAGTTGGTTTTGCTTAACACTGCTCAATTTTTGTTGCCTCATTTGTGAATTCCCCAATTCCCAAAAGCATTAGGCTCGCTGTTCTCTGTATCTTCTTGTCATTACTTAAAAAATGAATGATGTGTAATGACTTACATAGCTACTGCCAAAAAATTCTATCTTCCTGTAGATTGGATTAGTCCTGAAGAAATTGTTTGATGATGGAGTTGTTAAGCGTGAGGAAATGTTCATCACATCCAAACTCTGGTATTCTGCTTTAAACGCCTTAGAAAGATCATTTATTTTTAATCATTTGTTAAAGTCTATGTAGCTTTTAACTTTGGTTACCTGCTCAAGGTGTACTTATCATGATCCTCAAGATGTGCCTGAGGCATTAAACAAAACTCTACAGGATCTTCAGCTTGACTACGTTGATCTGTATCTCGTAAGTAGTATATTAGAAAACCTTGTTGTGCTGTTTTTGCAGCTATATATACTCTGACTTCTTTCGACAATCTGTACTGTTTTATTGAAGATTCACTGGCCTGTTAGCCTCAAGAAAGGTTCTACTGGCTTTAAACCAGAGAATATTTTGCCAACTGATATCCCAAGCACATGGAAAGCAATGGAATCACTCTTTGATGTTGGCAAGGCTCGAGCTATTGGTGTAAGCAACTTCTCCTCAAAGAAACTCGCAGATCTCTTGGCGGTGGCTCGTGTCCCTCCTGCTGTTAACCAAGTGGAATGTCATCCTTCTTGGCAACAAAACGTGCTCAGGGATTTCTGCAAATCTAAAGGCGTTCATCTCTCAGTAAGTAGAACAACCATATCTATATCTTCTTTTGTTTTTGTATAACTGACGAAAGATCTCTGGAAATTAAACAGTAGTTGATATTTTGTTTTGTAGGCATACTCGCCTTTGGGTTCTCCAGGGACAACGTGGCTCACGAGCGATGTTCTGAAGAACCCGATTCTTGGCGTGGTTGGTGAGAAGCTAGGCAAGACTCCTGCACAAGTTGCATTACGCTGGGGTCTCCAAATGGGTCAAAGTGTTCTTCCAAAGAGCACTCATGAAGACAGGATCAAACAGAATTTCGATGTTTTCGGTTGGTCTATACCTGAAGACATGTTATCAAAGTTTTCTGAGATTGAGCAGGCAAGTGATTCAAATACGCCAAGAGTCCTCACATTTGTAGTCCAAATACGTCACTTTGTTTTGCTCACACGTACGCTTTGGTTATTGAATATTGAAGACGTGTGTTTCAAAATGTTACAGGGTAGGTTGGTGAGAGGCATGTCATTTGTTCATGAGACGAGTCCTTATAAGACTCTTGAAGAACTTTGGGACGGTGAGATATGAGACTCATCATTGGCTACTAGCTTTCTCACGTAGAGGTTAAACAATTGTTTCTCCTACGTACGTTTTCAATATTTTCCTCAGAAAATACATTGCTTCCCCAATTATATTCGACACCGAAACGATTATTACGAAGTTTGGATGTCTAAACTATTGTAATATGTTGCGTATGATTGCAGATGGTAACACAGTAAAATTTATTGAATACAAAATAACAGAAGCAAATACAGACAATGGAGAGAAAATATAATGGCAAACACAAACAATGGAGATACAAAAACATAATGACATAGACGCATATAAAAAACTAACCGTTAAAGTCATCGGAATAGTCTTCGTTAACGTCATAGGAATATTCATCGTTACAAAGTCATCGTAATAGTGTTCGTTAACGTCATCGGAATAGTCTTCGTTAACGTCATCGGAATAATCTTGGAAATCGTGATGATTGGAATGGTGGTGATGGGAGTGGTGGTGATTGGAATCTAGCGAAGAGCTGATGAGTTTGGTGACAACCTTAGCCGTTATGTCCGTCAAGAAGCCAAACATTATTTTTCTTTTACTCTGACCTTGGTTTGGATGTCCGCATCCGCATCCGTGATTAGGGTGGCACTGAGTAGGGTGCAACTTGGGTTTAGATCGAGGGATCCTTTTCTCAGCTGATGTAGGGGACTTAACGGACTCCATGTGAGCCGGCTGAGGCGCGTGGTCAGGGCCAGTCAGACGTTTCACCATGCCCTAAGCCAAAAAAAAAAAAATTATGCCTAATGATTTCTTATACAAAATTACGAATAAAATTAATATAAAAATTGGTATTAAAACTTTGTTTAATTACATTTAAAATATTAAAAATACATAATTCTGTTATGAGTTAACAAATTTAGTTTTGTTTCTTTCTAAAACAGAATATTACCAACAAAATTAATTAACAACATATTTAATTAATAATTGGTTAAGTTAAATACCACAATTACGAGTAAAAAAAAGTCCAATGATTTAATTTTCTATAAAAAAAATTCTAAGAAAATGCGCTTAAATTTCTATGGCATAGGTTCTTGTTTTCACGTACCGGGGGTATGGGCCGGGCCTGCTCATGGCTCACGTGCTGAGGTAGCCCTGGGCAGAGTGAATGAACAAGGAAATCGCAAACCTTGCAACGGTAGTACAACCCCTCGACTGATCCGTCGCAGATGTCGCAAATATGTTTTGGTCCATTAAAGACTAGCTGAAGCACGTGCTGTGGATGCTTAAAGATGACTAGAGAAGGGGGACACGTGGCACAGTAGTCGTGAAGATCGTAGTCGCATTGAACGCAGTGGTAGGTCGTCCCATTGCCGCGTCTGTTGCAGCCATCGCATATAAACTTACGCCCGGTAACCAACGTCAATGGATGGATATGGCTGAAATGTTGGAGTGCTTCTTGGTCTGGCTTCGACGAAGACATCTCCTAGATTTTTTTTCCTTGATAATGTTTAGATTTTTTTTTTTTATATGGTTAATGGTTTAGATTTGCAAGAATGAGTGGTTCTATTTAAAGAAACAATTCGAAACACGCTTTGGAAAATATGTAACAATTTTCGTTTATTTAACGTAAGAGATTCTCAACTATCACCCTCAAGGCTCATGGCCTCATGTAACCCTAATATGGGTCCGAAGACCGCATCTTTCTGAACTATATACATCAAACTCTTTAACTAAAATCCATCAATAAGAATAGTCTATGCTATGTGGACTGAACATGATGTTCAACTAATTGAAAAATGAAATAAAATAATAATTTAAAACTAGATTTTATTTGGGGCCACAACTAGGGCAGACTGGGGGTAATACTTGATATATATATTTTCAATCTTTTGATGTTTGAACTTTGAAGTGAAATGTTTCGTTTGACAATATGGAAAGTGGAAGTTTAATATAATTAAACAATTAGATTTTCTATTCACATATCATGTAATTAAATCTTGATTAAATAATATTGTCATAGACCGACAAAAAATGGTGTTGCTTGAGCTATTTCTAAGAGTGTTACTAGAGATGGTTGGCTTCATTCATATATGGCACTTAGAAACAAGAGCGTGATTCCAACCTCAAGTGTTGAATAGAGCCCGAGGTTAAAGACTATGCTCCTTCTTCTCCATCTTCGGTCTCTATTTTTTAATATATTAGTTGCCTCTTTTTTGTGCTTTATGGCACTACTCTGTTTTATTATTCTCGTTTAGTAAATTTAGTGAAGCCGATACAAAAATAAAAATTATAAATTTTATTCAAATTTTTATTTATCGTTTTATCTATGATAGATTAGAACTAGTCAAAATGGTCCTAGAGATGTATATATATATATATCAAGTTAGTTCGATATTTAACTATATCCTATCAACCAAGATATCTTGGAGGTTTTAGGTCACTAAACATGAAAGAAGCTATTCTGTTTTGTGCTTTATGGCACTACTCTGTTTTATTATGCTGGTTTAGTGAATTTAGTGAAGTCGACAAAAAACAAAACATTTATTCAATAAAGTTATCGTTTTAATATATAATAGATTAGAACTAGTCAAAATGGTCCCAAACACAAGAGATGTTGATATATATATATATATATATACAAGAGAAAATATATCGCGTATCAAAATTTGAAGCCTTCAGAAAAAGTTTATACAAGCGCACGGTGGGCCATAGGCGACAGCCGACAGGGAGTGTTTTGTTTTTATAAAGGTCGACACGGCCATGATTAAGCTATATGTACGGGTAAGTCCAAAAATGGTGATTAAGTTGGAAGACGTTGTAAAAATAAAAATGACAACATTAATCAATGTTACGTGGACTTGAGGATATATGGGATATCCCGACAGAAGAGTCTTTGACACGTTCACCGAAAATATGAACATGTGTCAATCAACTGATGAAAAGAAATACTAATACAAGAATAGTGGAAATGGTCCAACGTGGTAAGATTTGGAAAGATCAAAGGAAAATGACGAGTCACTAAACCAGCTCGTCCAAACCCTAAACTCCAACTTTCAACCGGGAACTAGAAGAGATCAATGGGAGAATACTTAACCACATGATCAGGAATGTTTCAAATCTAAAATGTTTGTTACCAAAGACATAACACAATTAAAACATTTCAACAATCTTAACGCAGACGACACTAAAATTTACCAACAATCGTAAGGCAAATATATATATATATATATATAGTATTTCAATTTTTTGACACATTGTAAACGTAAGAAATTGTTTTTTAAGTCTGTTGTTTGTTATCTAAAATTGGTGATGTGCGTTACAATGCTACATGGTAGGTTAGTGAGATGCATGTCATTTGTTCATGAGATGAGTCCTTATAAGTTAATATATGACTTTTGATGAACTTTGGGACGATGTGCCAAATCATTTTCACCGGTTTTTCATAGAACAATTTATTAGTAACGCAACTTGTTTCTTATGGAGAGGTACATGCATTTAGTCATAATTAAACACTCTCCAATAGTCCTACGTTCTTAATATTTTACTGAGAAAAGACATTGATGTTCCTTGACGCTTATCTATAATTACTACGAAGTTTGGATGCATAAAGCTTAGGAGGGTAAAGGGGATACACTGCACTCTGATCGTGAATATTGTAGAGTTATATAACAGGGTCCTACAAAAGCTATATATACATTTTGAAGCCACTGCTCATATGAACTCACCATATACGTCAAAATTCGTTAATGGATAGATATGGTTGTTTTTATTTTTAGTTTCTTGATAATGGTTAGGGTTTGAGAGAATGAGTGGTGGTATGATATTATTTCTTGTGTGATAAGTCTCTTGAAAACTATCTGCTGTAAAAAAGAAAAATATATATGAGTATAGACAGTTGTATCTTTATCCAAGGATTAGATGGTTTGACTCGGTCAGCTGGACTTGAATTCCGGTTGGTTCTTGTTTATTTTTTTCTTGATAAAACGTGAATATCTTATATTATTAAAATTAAAGTATAAATTTAGGCTATTTATGTTTTCAAACACAAAATAATTATTCAAATATCCAATCATTCTCATATTTAATTTATTTATTATTTTCTTTCTAAATAAATAATCAGTTAATTATCTACAATTTTTTATTTATCTAATATTTCTCTACAATCCTTTCTTTATCTAATATTGTGATTTTAATAATATAAATTATGATTTTTCCATCATTTTTATTTGATATTATTTTTAAATTATGTAAAATTACTATATAAAATATATGATTAATAAAATTTTAGACTTTTTTATTCAGATGTTGTGATTTGAATTTTTGTAACCGGGCATATATTAACTCAATCAATCTCACATTGGTATAGATGTCAATCGGATATGTGACATACGAGTTAGGTACAAGTAAATCCGACATAAGGTGGGTATAGATATACAATTTTATGCACATTAATAAACGAGCATCATGAACAAGCTCATAGTGGACCGCATATATATCGAACTTTTCCGCGAATTGATGAGTCGGCTGTAAACTACCAAATTTTAATCAAATTTTTTTTATATAGATAAATTAATAATTGTATATAATTGATGAAATATATTCGAAAATAAATAGAATTTTATGTATGAAATTATGACATTTACTCAAATAAAGAGAATATTAAAAGAAAATATTTTAATTTAAAAAAAAATTACTTAAATTATTTAAATTATAATAATCAAATATTCGGGTATTTCTATCCTATTGGACAGTGTGAAAGAGTTGGACAAAATGAATGCATACACAAATTTAAAATATATAAGCTAACTAACCAACAACACTAATATTTTTATATTTTAACGAAATGAAAATTACATATAAGTAAAAAAAAGTTATAAAAACTAAATAAACAAAATCTAAAAATTTATAAATTATGTGAAAAAACTTACCACAAAATATTAAACAGTAAAATATAAGTATTTGTTATAATGATTAAGAAAACACTGTGGGTTCTACTCTAGTATATTTTCAAATGGAATGATAATTTTACATTTTGGGATCAACAAAAGAGTTTTAGGGGCAAAAGGGTATATTAAAAAGTCTGTTAGAAAACCTAGAGAAATTCCTTAAAATACCACATTTTTATGTTTTGTTGCCAAAAATACCACAATTAATTAAAAGTTCCAAAAAAATACCACAAAAAAGTTTTAGTTTCCAAAAATATTACAAACACAAAATTAATTTTATAAAGTTTATAATTAAAATTTTTGAGTTAGGGTTTACTATTTTATAACTTAGGTATAGTTTTTATGGGGTGGGAATAAGAGTTTAGGGCTTAGGGTTTAGGGTTTTTAAACCCTAAACCATAAATCCTAAACCCTAAAAATTAGTGGTATTTGTGGAAGTTTTGTGGTATAGATAGAAATTTTTAAAATTAGTGGTATTTATGAAAGAAAAACACAATTTAGTAGTATTTAAGAGAATTGTATTAGAAACTATAAGATCCGGTTGGTTTTTTGGTTCAACCGGTCTTTGACAAGATCAAAATATGAGAACATTTCAGTTTTTGTCCTGTGTACTTCCAATTTGGTTTGGATTTAATTATAAAACTCGGTTTAGTTAGAAAACAAAACAAAACAAAAATATAAAGCTAAGGTTATGATATGACTACTTTTACTTTTTATTCGTGTTAATTTTATTTTATTTTCTGTTAATATATAAGTATCTTGATTGATTTGGAAAATCGAGTTGTAAATTTTTTTCAGTTCTTTTCTTCTTTCTTTTTAATTTGTTTTCTCAATGTACAATGGTAAGTTTTGGATTCGTGATTCTAGAATTTACATGGTGGATATCTATTTTGGTGGTCGAAATCATAGTGTACTAAGGTCTTTTGAAATGGTTGATTTCACAGTTTTGATGTTTCCAATTGGTCACTCAATACCCGATGACATGTTATCAAAGCTTTCTGAGACTGAACAGGCAAGTGATTTTCAACACATTGCTGTCCAAATAGGTCAAAAGTGTTGTTACTTTTTTTGTAAAATTGAACATGTGTGTTTCAAATGGTACAGGGTACGTTTGTGAGAGGCATGTCATTTGTTCATGTTATAAGACTGTTGAAAAACTTTGGGGTCGGTGAGATATGAGACTCATCATTGGATATTTGGATGTGCAAATATTATTGTTAGTAACGCAACTTGTTCGAGGCACAGCATTAATCTACTCATAAACTCTCTCCAGTGGCCCTTCCCCAATTAAAACCTACGAATTAGTACGAAGTTTCTAAGCAAGTTGTTTGTTATAAGTTTATTGTGTATAATTGAAATCTTGAAGATGGTAAACACGTACATTTTGTAAATTATTGTATAAAACGAGAAAGAAAGCAAAAACATAGATATATAATAGAAAAATAACACATAATGGCGTGACGCTGGAGACGAGCCATTTCAAAAGCCGGCGCTAAGGACTTCAGCTATCGGCGAAGCGATGATATTGCCAACAACCCCAACCGTTAGAGCCATCAAAATGCCAAACATTCTTCTTCCTATACTCGTACCCGACTGTTGAACCTGACCTTGATTTGCATGTCCGTAATCGTAACCGTGATTATAATAAGGCTGTTGATACTGAGGATAAAATTGCGGTTGGAACACAAATGACCTTTGTTGAGTCGTTGTTGCTGCTGCTGAAGCAGCCGAATGAACGCATTCCATGTGAACATCTAACCCGCATGGACCACACTTGTACCGCCAAGACCGAATCGTATTGGAGCAAACCATGCACGTGTTGCTTGCTCCCCAATGACTCAGCTCTAAGATATGAGCCGAGTGAGGCACATGCTTCACATGCTGAGGCAGCTGAGTGCAGATTGGGTGCACGTCGAAACCGCAAGGCTCACAATGGTAATAGAGCCCTTCGGCTGATTCATCGCAGATGTTGCACATACGTTTGTTCTGGTGTGTTTGCTCTGGTCCCTTGAAGACTAGCTGGAGCTCGTGATGTGGATGCATAAAGCTGAGGAGGTTAGGGGGACACGTTGCACAGTGATCGTGAAGATTGTAGTCACACAAGGTGCACCGGTAGGTGATTCCAAAGCCATAGGTTTTGCAGCCACCGCACATGAACTCGCCATATCCTTCAACCTTCGTTAATGGATGGATATGGGTGAAATGTTGGACTTGCATCGACCTTGACATATCGTTTTTTTTATTTTAAATTATGTCAGTTTACTGAGATTGGTTTGGAATTGAGACAATGAAGAAACATTTTATAGACCATTTCCGAGCATTGTTTGAGAAATTAATAAGAACTTTCTGTTAGTTGTAGTTATGAAATAATAAACTTTTGTTAGATAGACCTTTTCAAATAAATAATAACTTTTTTTTTGTGCACTTGTAGTTACAATAATATATGATAACTTTTGTTTTGTTCACTTGTAGTTACTATAATATATACTCTTGATTACATGTGTTCCTCTCCTAAATAATTAGGATGGGTACAGACGGGATCGGAATCCGCTAGTTACAAGAAAGAACTATAAAATAACTAAAGTATTTAAAATAATGAATGATATCGTCAAACTGTAAAGATTTTAAATAAATTAAATGGTCAAATTAGAAAATAAAAATACCATATCCATAGAAATATTTTCAAAATGATATTCATAAATATTTAAAGCATATTATAATGAATTGTTTTATTTGGAAAACATTCCAATTGTTTTTAGTAAAGTTTATTTTGTGTTATATTTTGAGATATTTTTTATCTCTTGAAAACATTCCGATGACATGTTATCTAAGTTTTTTGAGTTTGAACTTTATAATCATTGCAGTCTCAAATAGGTAAAAAATGTATCTACTCTCGATCGGATTATCTAAAATTGAAGATGTGTGTTTCAGTGCTGCAAGTTATGTTGGTGAGAGAGGCATGCCATTCATTGTTCATGAGACGAGTCCTTAAGACTCTTGATGAACATTGGAACGGTGAGATATGAGTAATCATTGGTTGCCTAAATCATTCACCAACTTGTAGTGCAACTTGTTGAGGCACAACATTTAACTAGTGGTACTACGTTTTCATTATTTTATTCAGAAAATATATTACTGTCCCTTCCCTAAATCGACGCCTACGGATTACTACCAAGTTTCTTCTATGCAACTTGTTTGTTAATTATAGTTTTTTTTATATGAAAAAACTTGAAGGTTCCATGGGATTTTTCCGAGTAAATAAGTTTTGGGAGTATTATTTCTTTATATTAATTTCTTTTCCAAGATTCCCATGACTTTAATATAACAAATGCAATTATATTATAGATATGTATTAAATAGAATTCTACATTGAAAAGTATTATGACAGTCTAATCGAAATTAAATAGTACAACATCCTAGCTAGTAGTGTATAATATTACATATTATTTTACGTTTTTCGTATGAAATTCTATGAGTTGGTAGAGTAATGTGTGTGTGTGTGTGTTTTTTTATTCTTTTTTCAAATTGTAACATAAATACGAAAATCATAACTTTTTCTTATGATACAGTTTTTTAGCAAACGAGATGGTGCAATAAAGAAGAGAATGAGGATGGTGACCGAAGAAAAAATAAATTAATCTGTATATATCATGTTTACAAGAACAGGAGAAGATAGAGGCAATTTCGTGTTCCATACTACAGCAGGGTAGGTTGGTGAGAGGCATCAGGCATGTTATTTGTACATGAGACGAGTCCTTATGAGACTCTTGAAGAACTTTGGAACGGTGACATATGAGACTCATCATTGGTTGTGCCAAATCATTTACGGGATTTGTCATAGATCAACTTCTAGTAATGATACTAGTTTTTACAGAGAGGTTCAACAATTGGTTCTCCTACGTTTTCAATATTTTCCTCGGAAAATACATTGATACCTCAATTATATTCGATGCCGAAACCATTACTACGAAGTTTGGATGCAAATTATTGTAATATATTGCATAAATGTGAAGATGGTTTCACGCAGTAAATTTATTGAATACAAAATAACCGAAGTAAATATAAATATTGGAGATATAAAATATATTGGCAAAAATAACCAATGGGGACACAAAAACTTAATAATAGCAATTTAGCAAACATAATCAATGGAGATACAAAGACATAACGGCAAATTAATGTTGGCAGGCGTTTACAAAAGCAAAACATAAATTTATAGTTTATTGTGTGTTGTTATAGTTTATTCTTGAAGATGGTAACTTGGTAAGTGGTAACACGTACGTACGTACATTTTGTAAATTATTGTATAAAACAAGACAGAACCAAACCTATATATATATATATAAATATATATATAATAAAAAAATAGAAAATAAGATATAAGTGTGACGGATAATTCGAAAGACTGGCCTATCTATCACTCGGAGCTTGCTGATTTCATCGTTTTTAAAAAGAAAATCCCATTGTTTAAATTATATTTTATCTCGAGGATGGTTAATGTTCATGCAGATTTTTTTGCATGCAATGCAAGACAATCCGCCTCTTCCTATTCATTTGTAAACATTATTGTGTTATTGTGGTTACGAGTAACCTCACTTTTTATGCATAATGAAAAATTTATTTTGACATCAAAAAAAAAAAAGACATAAGCATGACGTTAGAGATGAGCCATTTCAAAAGCCGCTAAAGACATCAACTGCCGGAGAAGCGATGATATTGCAAACAACCCCAATCGTTAGAGCCATCAAAATGTCAAACATTTTTCTTCCTACATTCTTGAGAATGGTTTGGAATGGAGAGAATTAGTGTAAGAAGAAAGATTTTATAGACCATTTCCAAGAATTGTTTGGGAAACAAGTAATTAAGAACTTTCGGTCAGTTGTAATTACAAAATATTAAACTTTTGGTAGACCTTTCCCTATAATAATTTTTGTTCACTTGTGGTTACAAAATTATTAACTTTTGCTTGTGATTTTACGAAATAGAATGGATGCGGACTGGATGTCCTGAAATATATTCAAATACAAATCCGATAGATCTAGAAAAATATATACTGATCCGAATTTAATAATAGTTTGAGAATCCACATCCATAAAAATAGCTAGAATATTTAAAATAATAACATAAAATTGTAAACATATATACTAAATGAATGAATCAGAAAATTTAGAAAATACCATATAAATATTTTCAGATTGATTTTTATAACTATTTAAAAACATATTACCAAAAAGAAAATTCTATTTTATTTTAAAACATAGTCCAATTGCTTGAACTAATGTTTATTTTATGTGAAAATTTGAGGAATTTTAATTTTTATATAATAAATCTTATGCATAATTTTTGGTATAAAATATATGAAAATGGATAAACACTTTGAATCCAAATATTTATTTAATGGAGATGTAAAATTTTCTGAAAAAACTATATATTTTTGGATCCAATTGGATCAATTTTACTCAGCCTACGTTAAATGGTAGAGCAGTTTCATTGACTCGACCATATATGCCTTCCAAACCTCGCCGGATAAGACGCCAATCCACATTGGATCGATTGCTAATCGACTGCTTATATGGTCAATGTGGACTAGGTTTCATCGGTTTTTTCCGAGTAAATTAACTCTTTGTAGTATTATTTATCTTTGGATATATATATAAATATGACATTGGAAAAAGGTCAAAAAGCCCTGAAACTTGGAAGTTCCCAAAAGGGAAAATGTCATATTTTAGATATCTAAATGCCAACATTGAAATATCGACTGAGATATAGAATGTTGTAGAAAACATAAAATAACAAACAAATGAAAACATAAAATACGATGTAAACTTCTTTGTATCATATAAATTAGAGACACTTAGTATAGAATGATATATATACTATTTTTTTAGGAAATTAAACTTCTCTGTATCATGTTTGCAAGAACAGGAAAAGATAGAGGTAATTTCGTCTTCCACACCACTACTACATGTCAATACACAAAATTTCCAAAAATTCAATTTCACCACTAAATTGATTATTACACAAACTCACAACCCTTTGAACTTGTAAGTATAATGCAGCTTTGAAAATAAAAATGTTAAAAAAACAAAGAGTCACGACATTAGATATTCAACGGAAACACCAAACAATGCATTAGAAACCACCCCAATTGTTAGCTTCGATGCAATAGTAAACATTCTCCATCCCTTACTAGGTCTCGCCTTTTGACCCGTCCCAGCCGCTGGTACTTGACCCGGGCTCATATAGGGAGCATTCATGTAAAAGTTATTAAAATGATGAGGAGGATGATGATTATGGCTATAAGGTTGTTGACCCATATGTCCATACGGATACGGGTAAGCATAACTGTATTGCGGTTGTTGCCATTGCGATGACGAGGATGGTTGTCCTGGCTTGATCGATCTGCTCTTAGTACCCAATGCTTCGGTCTGGTTAGAAGATGACGTGTTGCACACGGTTAAGATACACTCCATATGAATATCGAATCCACATGGCTCACACCTATACCTCCAAGATTGGCACGGACCGTGACAAACCATACACATGCCGGCTCCCCCTAGACGAAACTCCAAGTGATGTGCAGGGTGAAGCACGTGCCTCACGTGCTGAGGGAGCTCAGTGCAAAGCGGATGCACATCGAACTCACATATCTTGCATCTGTAGAACAATCCTTCTACTGACTCGTTACAGATGTCGCACACGCGCTCGTTCTCGCGTGTGGACTGTTGTTTACGGACGACGAGGGTTAGTGCGTGTTGAGGATGGATGAAGGTTGGGAGTGTAAGGGGACACGTGGCACAATATTCATGGAGGTCGTAGTTGCACGGTTCACAACGATAAGTTTTGCCTGAGCCGTAGGTTTTGCAGCCGTCACAGTTGAAGTCACCGGTGCTGTTAAACTCTGTTAGTGGATGATTATGCGTGAAATGTTGAACGGTGCGCCGTTTTGGTGTTCTTGGAGCCATTTTTTAGTTTTGGTAGAGAAAGATAGAGCTAAAGAGCAAGAGTCGTGTTTGTTGTTTAATTTGGATTATAATAAAATTTCTTCGGATATTAAAATGAGAGTTGTATATGTATAATCGTGTTTTGATATTGTGACAGAGTGTGATACCGTTTATTAGTTGACTTTCGATGAGTTGACTGACCAAAAGATGTGGAACGTTTACTTTTTTTTTATTTTTTGGGTTTTATTTTAAATGTGCAGTTAGAATTATACAAAAGATACGTTGGTTAAAAGAACACACAATAAGGTACTATATCATCTACATGTTTAGTTATGTAATGTTTTTAAAATTGTTAATTGAGTTACACTTTTTACATATTTTTCTATATCGCCAACTCTTGATTCTAAAAATACAATTAACAGACAGAAAAAGGAGAGAGCCTACATTTTGAAGGCGATAAAGAAAATAATTAGTTTTTCTTTTTCTTTTTATCTGTTTAACCAGATTTATCAAACATGTCAAGCATGATTATGCTTTGATGGAAGTTTGGTTGATAGGGTTCAATAATGACAATATGGTGTAAGATACAATGCACTCTTTAACCAAAAAAAAAAAGATACTATCCGCTGCGCACTTGAACAATAATGTGATCCGGAATGTAATTATAAATGAATCACGATGCCCTGTATTAAATATTGGACTATTATTTTTGTGTTGAACTACAAATATCTCAATTCTCCAACGACCAACCACCGAAACTTTTGACATATTTTCTACCCATACAGTAAATTAAGCCCATCAACCGTAAACATAATGTTTTGTGGACAAAACTCGAATATTGCTTCCAGCTACCTATTATTGGCATAGAAATCACATCCACCAGTACTTCTATAGTTCTATTTGATTCTCTACGTCTCTAAGGCCATCTCTAGTGAGAGGATCTAAGATGGGTTCTTAAAAAAAAATGATTTAAAATATTAATAAACAATTGAATAGTGTAAGAAATTTTTGTTAGAAACTTCACAAAAGATTTTCAATTAAGAGTTTTTAGAAACAATTTAATAAATAGTGTAAAAACCTCATATTAATTTATTAATATTTTAATTTTAAAATAGTGTAAGAACCCCATCTTAAATTCTCCCACTGAAGATAATCTAAGATTTTAAGGGGTTTATAAGAAATGGATTGAAAAATGTTTTTAAATTATCAGGTTCAATGATATTTCCTGAAAAACTATTATATATATTTTTTGAATCTGTAGACAGCATCCATATTAGTCATTGTGGATATTTTTAAATATAAATTTATTAAAATAAAAAAAAAGTGAATATCTTTAATAGATGAATGGTAATGTATGTGTTTTCTATGAGACATTTAGATACTAAATCACATAAAAGCATCCTCATCCCACACCCTCATCAAAAATATGTAAGAGTGTTTTAAAAAAATTAGAACCAATGAACATATGACACATAATGAAAGAATGTCTTTAAAGAGAGTTTGGGTGTCTTAGGGAAAATACTCTTTCATTCTCTCTTCTCCAAAATGTTTTAAATTTATTATTAATTTTAAAACACTCATCAAATGTCTTCAATGTAAATGGTTTAAATATCTTTATTTTAAATAATAATTAAATTGTAAAATACCCTTTAAAGTATTAGGAATGAGGATGATCTTACAGTAATTTGTGCGTGCTTAAATTCATACTGTCATATCATGTCTTTTATTATTATATTAGTACTAAAAGTCTAAAATAAAGGGCAAAGTATAAGCTTTGGAGGTATTTACAAATCAAAACTAGTCAAATCATTTTTATTAACTAATTACACTAAATTTCAATAAACTAATAACATCTGTTAGAAGATTTAATGTATTATATTATGATTAAATACAAAAAGTGAAAATATGTTTTGTACATTTATACATGATAACATTTTAGTCACCTCCGCCTCCGCCTCCGCCTTCTCCACCATCATCTCCATCACCACCAAAACTGCCGCCACCACCTCCACCACCTGTTAAGTCTTCATCACCGCCAACTCCACTTCCGTTTCATCCGTCACCCATTTCCACATCTCCTCTGCCACCATCCTCCTCCTCCTCTGTTGTCACCACCTCCACCTTTTAGCCCGCTTCCGGTCAAGGCTACAAGAACTCTAAAAACAAACTATAGAAGAAGCAAAACCTATTATGGTTATCAGATTATCACCCAAGTCTCCATCTTAAGCAAAATCGCTACATTCAGTTTATCCAATATATTTATTTAAATATATAGTTTCTTGCTGCGGTTTTCAGTTTTCTTGTAAACAAATAACATGTTAATTAACCTTGAATTGATTTATTCTTGTAGTGTAAGTTTGATTGATTTAGACTTTGACTAATCATATATTTATATATCCAAAGGTCTCGTTACGGGTAAAACTTGAGAAAAGAACAAGTCCTGTATGATGCTTGCTTTCTTTGATACCATGTATTATATCTCTCCCGTAAAATCTGGTGTCAAAAAATAATATGTATATCTACGAGTATAGACATTTTTATCTATGTCTAAGGATCAGATGGTTGTCCAAAAAAAACAAAAAAAAAGATTAGATGGTTTTGACTCGGTCAACTAGCCAGACTTGGATTACAATTGGTTTTTACGTTCAACCGGTGTGACATTTTTCACCCCGTCTTGACCCGATAAAGAAAAAACAGAAAATGCACGCACGTAAGATTGGAATAGTATGTCCGGTCTTTGTCCGGTCTACTTCCAATTTGGTTTGGAATTGGAATGAAACAAACTCGTTTGATCTAAGAACATTTCGGTGTGCTATAGTTATTTTTTTAATTCTTGTTAAATTATTGGTTTTCAAAATACCATTTAGTTTATGATTTTCTATACTCAATAATCAATATACCAAACACTGTTGAGTTTTCTTTGAAAAATATTTATAATATTTGTATTATTATATGTATAATTGTTTTTAGTTTGAAACATATTTTGATTTTTAAATAAATTAAATAAGAGAATTCCAGCCCAAAACCTGCAAATAACCTTTTTAGAACCACCCTATCTCAACAATGACTCCACACGAAATCATGGAATATATAATGATACTATAATATATGAAGAGTCTCGGAAATTAAACTTTTCTTAGTATTCTTTTCATTTATGCATGAAGATAGATGACTTTCTTCTAGGTTAAAATAGCCAAAAAA
>OY743217.1:6029637-6064637 GCA_963555745.1 Cardamine flexuosa
AAGTGGTTGTAACTTGTTCCAAGGGAGATGGGTTTTCGATGCTTCTTATCCTTTCTACGATTCGTCCACGTGTCCTTTCATTGACGGCGAGTTCGACTGTCTCAAATTCGGCCGACCAGACAAACAGTTTCTCAAGTACTCTTGGCAGCCTGATTCATGCACCATCCCAAGGTATGTAAACATCAACATACATTTTAACCACATGACGACGATACTGATATGTAAAATACTAAAATGTAAACAAATAGGTTCGATGGAGCAGCGTTTCTGAGGAAATGGAGAGGGAAGCGAGTGATGTTCGTGGGTGACTCACTGAGTCTAAACATGTGGGAATCGTTGGGATGTATGATACATTCGTCGGTATCAGAGGCTAAGACCACTTTTCTCAAGCGTACCCCACTCTCCTCTATCACTTTCCAGGTCTCCTTCTTCTTTTTTTCCCTTATAAAAATGTGTCTTTAGATAAAAACAAAATCTAATAATTCATCATCACGAGGACGAATTGTCATTTTTTTGGAATCGAGTAGGTCACGGGCTATATATTATAGTATAATTTTTAAAGGTAACCTTGTTGAAATTTTCTTTGATTTTTAAATGTAAAGTTGTTTTCTGCAAATGCTTGACATCCAAGGTATTATGATTTTTATTTTATTTTTATTTTTATTTTATTGTTACGTCATCTAATATTATGAATAGTGTATCAATTCTTGTTCAGTTTGATACATTATTCATAGTTTGTTTGATATTTCATCATGACTAATTTTCTTACAAAGTAATAAGATTTGGATGTTAATTATTATATTAATATGTATTATTAATATATAAATCACTCTAACTTCAAATGGTAGTTAGGTACAGACAAATGTCAAACCTTACTTTTTTCGGCAAAGATTTTTTTTGTTTGTCAACATCAAAGATTTTTACATTGTTAATTGAGGAATTCGATAATGAACTCTCTTTTTCCTACTAAAATTGTTGAGCTCACTATTAATCATGTTCAGAAAAATAAATAGTTAAGAGATAAATAAAACTATCTTCGAAACAATACATGAGCAACCTATGTGTAATAAATTATTCAAATGGAAAAAATTTATTAAGAGCAACCTATGTGTAATATGGAGGAAAAGAACAAAGTGTAATAAATTATTAACCATGAAACATATGTGTCATTATCAGCCGATATGGAAAAAGATGTGGCCCTCCAATACTTTATTTTTTTTCTCCACCGTACATCATCATTTTGCCTTCGTTTCAACTTTGAAGTTTTGACTTATGTTTTCGGCAATTTATCTCTTGTCGTTGTATTGAAAAAAATAGAAAATAAATGTAACATCATAAATTAATACTATATAAGTAATAAATTAACTGGGAAAAAAACAAAAAGAAAAGAACATAGCAGGAAAAGGAAGTAGGGAGACCTGACAGCTAATGACAACCAATAAACCAATCCAACTTGTTTTCTTCGACTTCTATTTTATTTTCTATTAATCGTCTACCTAACATGTTATCTGAAATCGGAAATTTTGAAAAAAAAAACTGCTAAGCAAATAGGCAAATGTAGCTCTCGGTGTTTTATTTACTAGACAATCGACCTGAACATGTCAAGGATTTGAAAATATAAATTCTTAAAACTGAGATATGGAATATCCCTTTAATACATTTTTGTTTTGTTAGAATTAGTGAATTCTTTTTTAAAAATAATTAGATTAACCTAAAACCAATAGTAATCTAAGAAAATTAACTGTGTGTTTGTTTTTGTTATCTTTTGTTTTTGCTCTGTTCCCTTTGATTTATGGAAGATGGCAAAGAATAAATAAAATTGTGTAACATTCTTGATGAATTTAGCTTAGTGATAGATACTAATATGGGTTTTAATGAGGATCCATATTAATATCTATCACTAATTCTAAATAGAATTAATTCAGTATTAATATATATCACTAAGCTAAATTCATAAAGCTAATATCTATCATTAATACTAAATATAATTAATTTATTAGTAATATAATTCAGAAAAGGATATGTGAAACAATCACTAGTTCATTTTAAAAACATTTTGTTCATTTTAAAACATTTCATTATAAAGACTATTTCAATTTTCTCAATACGTATTAAATGATAAAAACAGGAATATGATTTCACATTGTACTTATACCGAACACCATACCTTGTGGATATCTCCAAAGAAAGTGTGGGGCGTGTGCTTAACCTTGGAGCCATCGAAGATGGTGCTGATGCTTGGAAAGACATGGATATTCTCGTCTTTAATTCTTGGCACTGGTGGACACACAATGGAGCACAATCCCAAGGGTTAGTTCCATATTCTTCCACTTAAAGCTATCATCACTATATAAATATGTCTAAATTGAGAAGATATATATGCTTAAGTTAACCAAACTCACCCTCTCTTTTTCCATATTGTTTTTGTTTTCTCAGGTGGGATTTTATAAAAGATGGGTCTTCATTGCTGAGAGACATGGACCGTCTTGATGCTTTCAACAAAGGACTCACCACTTGGTCTCAATGGGTTGATCAAAATGTTAATGTTTCACAAACCCGAGTTTTCTTCCAAGGCATTTCTCCCACTCACTACGTGTAAGTTCATCACACTATATATACAATAAAAACCGCGGTTTTTTTTAGGTAAAATATCTTATTACCTTGTTTCATTGTGTGATTATTAGAGGAAGGGAATGGAATGAGCCAAGGAAGACTTGTAACGGGCAGATGCAACCGTTGAGCGGATCAACATATCCAGGTGGTTCACTTCCTGCAGCAAGCATTGTCTCTCGAGTGTTGAGCTCGATGAAAAACCCCGTTTACTTACTCGATATCACAACTCTGTCTCAACTAAGAAAAGATGCTCATCCATCTACCTATGGAGGCGATGGAGGAACTGATTGTAGCCATTGGTGCCTTCCTGGCTTGCCGGATACTTGGAACCAGCTTCTCTATGCAGCTCTATCGATGTGAAGAACTTGACTTAATACACAGTTGCATGTATATGAAATTCTTGGACGTCCAGAGAAAGAAAAAAAAAAAGAAACAACTGACAGATATCAAAACGTGTTATATAGTCTTTTCTTTTGGGGTGGGGGTGAAACTGTAATTTAATCGTCTTGTATTGTGATTGCAACAAGAAAAGTAATCTAAGAGTTACACATTTATACCATTGCTTGGTTGTTTTTATTTACTAAGTGCATTTGTCAGACTCAGAGACTCCAAATCTTGTTTATAAATGGTTCAAAACAAAGTTTGACAAGTGTTTTGTGAACCTTCTCATGTTTAATAACAAAAAAAAACACTTTAAAAATTGTAACATAGATGTATGTATTAATAAGATAAATGAGTTTGTTTTTTGTAACTGTGAATTGTGTTTAGCGATGGTTTCGAGAAGTACTTTTATACTATGAACAAAAACAATCAAGAAACTTCGAACAAAAGGACACAAGAGACATCAAGAATCAAGATCAAGACAAAAATATCCATACAGAAAACAACAAAATAAAAATCTATAAAAAGACACGACAATCTGTTCGTATCTCCCCATGTTTCCTCCCTCTTTTAACACCAATGGAGCCCATCTTATCCATAGCTTCTCCAAACGCCTTGAGAAACCTCTGCTTATCCTTAGCCATCTCAAGTACAATGGGCTTGGTCCTCGGGTCAAGAAACAGAGCTTGGTCTGACCCGAGAAGGCCCATGTTGGTTCCTAGTCCCGTGAAATAACCATTGTCGAATACAAACGGAGTTGTGGCGTCGAGCGGAAGGGAGACGCCGGAGCTTCCACCGGAAAATGGACACGACATCCGGAGCTCCTTGAGTAATCTCGGGTCAAGAGCCGGGTCGGGTCGTTTTGTTCCTTTGAAGTCGTAGAGACGACCAATGAAGTTTTTGCAGTGGGCGAAGCCTATAGTATGGGAACCAGAAAGGACTACGAGATCTTCTACGGTTAGTCCTTTGGACGCAAAGAGTTTGATGAGTTGATCGACGGTGGAGTTTGATTGAGGTATGTTTTGAGGGACCTTCGTTGCCGTTGATCTTTTCCCGTCCCATCTTCCTTTTTTCACTTGGTAGTAGGGTCCACCTGCCTACTTGGCATCAAAGCACAACCACTAATCAAATGACACGTTTATCGGAGTGGCTTGGTTCTGTTTGTTCCACTTAATTTTTTTTTCACACTTTGACCAATTTTTTTTTTTTCACACCGTTTGTTTCCAATTAAGTGTGTTCTAAAAAGTAAAAACTCTGTTTTTGATTAATTTAGCTAAAACTGTATATCGTTTAGGTGTGAAAGTCCGGTTTAGTTAAAACTTAAGCTACGTTTGAACCGGTCCTAGAGCTTTAAAAATCGGGTTAATTAATTAGTAGCAAAATCATATGAATACAAAATGATTAGTAAGTTGGGATTTACCAGGTGGATGAAATCTCGAGCGGCGATGGCGAGAATATCAGAGCATGAGACGCGAGAAGGGCAATGAGATTCAACCAATGCCTTAGCCTTGATGATACTCTCAAATCCTTCTTCTCTCAATTCCTTATTCTCATAAGCTTCTCTTTCTGCTAATCTCTTGCTTCCTTTCTTTGTTTCTATCAATATCGACCCATCACAACCCTTCAAAAATTCCAATTTCAACTTATGTTGATCATTAATCATCGTAGTTCATAATTAACTAGTTTACATGCATGAGACGTTTAAACCAAAATTATACTGTTGAGTTTGTTACTAAAATGCGCTGAATCTTGATTGTTTCTTTGCTAAAATGCGCTGAATCTTGATTGTTTCTTTGCTAAAATGCGCTACGTTGGAGACCGAACCGATGAAAGTTTTGTAAGAATTATTTTTAATATTTTCCATATTTTGCTAAATGGTTTCTGCTATTGTGCTGTGGAGGGCGTAATAAAGAGAATGCAAGATTTCAATTTTGATAAAAAAAATTGACCTCAACGAAGCAGTCGTGGAAGAAGAGACGAATGGTGGCTGGAGCTGAGATGGGGGCTTCTTTGAAAAGCTGAGAAGTGATGGAACCGACGAGATTTTCGAGCTGAGGACATTTCTTAGAGTAGTAATCGCCGGAAAGCTCTCTATGGTGGAGTTTTGGAGGCTGAGATGTTGTGAGTTTAGCCAGAGAAAAGGGAATGGTTGATGTGAGGAAGAAGAAAAGTAATATTGAGGACGAAAAAAGTGATAAGACATGCATGGTGGGCTTGGATTTGTGGGATACTGTGAGTGTATATGGACAAAGTAATAAATAGTTTACAGTTTTGTACAGTTTTAATAACCAAATCCAAGTCGTCAAAGCTGAAAAAATGACAAATAAATTATGAAACACAATTATATTTTGTGAAAAACAAATAAAGAGAGTGATAGCTAGTAGGTTTAGTAGCGTTTGGGAGATTTGTGAACTTTAGTAATCAGGATTGCTCTTTATATGTAAGCACATGAGTTATGATCTCATTTTGTTCTGTATATATTAACTCAAAATTGTGAAAGCACTCATGGCTTTTTAACTTTATAGATCTTTTGAGTAAAAATGCGTAATAATGGGTGTTCATGTGAGGGTTGACAATACGATTGACAAATTTGATTTATGTTTTTGGACTATAACTGTTCTAGAAAATGTATGTAATTTGCTACCCTAAATGTAAACCTGAAAAGGGAAATTACATTGTGTAAAGTGTTAACTACTATGAAATTCATTTTTGTTTTTGGTTGTGTGTTGCATATAATCGATCTGTGCCTCTCTGGAAAGGATAAGAGGAGTTAACCCACTTTCAAAATGTAGTGTTTGTATCTATGTTTGCATTCGTTATGATCGTTTGATCTAATGTAAAATATTGTTATTGATTATTTAAAAGGTTATTTGGGTATTCAATCCGTTTTAATTTATGCTATTTAAATTACTTCACTTGAGAATTACTATAAATTTTTTTTGGAAGTATAAACAAAATTGACACCAAATATAGGTTTTTTTTGTTGGCTTGTCATGTTAAACACCAGATATAGTTCTGCTCTATTGATGATCTACAATAAAATCAGGTTTACAATAAAACGTGTGTCATTTTTTCTCTGATGAAATGTGATATTTCTTACATGGAATAAAAACTCAATATTTACAAGTGGGAACTAAAACTTAAAACCGAGAAGATCCCTCGAATGAGGTTACAAACACAGAAAATGTTGGAATGGCAAGGATTGTGATAAAATGTCTTTTAGTTTCATATAAATATATAATCTTTTTTAATATTATTTGTTCTAGTCAATTTCAGCTAATGTCTTTTGAATAAAACTGAATTAGAATCCTTAATCCAAACCATAATATAATTATAGCATTTTCAATTCATTTTTGTCTGAATATCAGGCCGGCATCCATAATAATTTTACTTATGGCTTCTATATAAAAAAGTCAACTGATAGAGTCACATGAACATGTTAGAGACATGATTCCAAACACTCACGGGTGAACGAAACAAAACATTGTGGCAAAGATTCTGCTTTGACTAAAACAACGTAGTGATTGGAACGTTTTTTGTTTTGCTAGTGAAGCTATTTGATATAATCCATGTTTAAGAATTGTTAGGTGCTAGTTAGGCGGTTGAGGATAAATTTAGCTATTAGTGAAAAATTAAAGATTAGATGAGGATTAACCAGAATTAGTTTTTTTTTTGTTGTCAAAAATTATTATTATGAACATATAATACAAATATACAATTGATAATATAGTTGATTTGTATTGATTTCGTTAATATTTTGGTTATGATTAGAGTTCAAAATCAAGAATTTGATGTAAAATAAATAAATATAAATAGATTGTTATTGATTTTTTTTTGTAATTGGGCTAAAATTTTATTAAACTGTGTAAACAATTTTCTTTTTTTTTTGAAAAATATATTCGGTTAGGCGGCAACTAATCGGCAACAAATAGACTACGAAACAATTAATCAGTAAAAAATAAATTAACTAATTAATTATTTTGATTAGATAAAATTGCGATAGAAAATGACCGCGGATAGGTGGCCGCCTAGACAGCTGATTTTTTGAACAAGGGATATAATATTACTTACTACTATAGCAGATTTCATTTGTTGGGTTATATTGATATGATACAACTTTGTCAAATTCATTCTCTAATCCATTGGTTTTGTTTTGGAAATAAAATCGAGTAGTCGGATATTGGACTCTGGGCCAGCCCATTATTTTTGGTCCAGAAAAAGAAAGCGGAATCACTAAATCGGTCCGGCCGGTCGAACCAAGTTAACCCACGAAATCACGAACCGACGACGCTTCCGGTTAGGTTCTAAGAGAATGTAAACGAGTAATTGAGATTACAGTGATTTTTTTTTCTTTTTCTTTTTCTTCAAAGACAGATCAATTGACTTTTAGCATAGTTAGCATACAATGTGTTCGACAAAATTCCTGTGAGAATTCCTGAGAACTTGCTTATCTTCGAATTTCACCATATTCCTACCATGAAACTGAGAAGAATCCTCAATTCAGTTTCGAGTCTCGCTACAGAGAAGCTCTCTTCATCTTCTTCTTCTTCGTCGTCTTACTTTTCCCGTTTCCAATCTAGACAAATTTTCACATCTTCTTCGCAACAAAATGCCGCAAGTAAGCTCTCAGAAGCTTTACCAGGAAATCACATCAAATGGTCTTCGCTTGGTTCAGTCAGAAACTCGAGATTCGCATCTGGGTTTACACCGTTACAACCCAAACCATTAGATTCCATCATGGATTTGGAGAGAGCCAAAACGAAATCTCCAGAAGAACTCACTTCAATCTGGGACGATGTAATATATATAAAAAATCCTCTTTTGATGTGTGTTTGCGTTTTTCAGTTGCATTTCACTGGATCTTACTACATTTTCATTTCTCAGTATCACTTGGGACGAGGTCATATTGGGATAACGATGAAAGCTCAGCTTTATCGCTTGTTGGAGCAACGAGCTTCCGAGTGGTAATAACAATATCATTAGTCTTGTTCTTGTTAAAAATGTAATCTTGATTTTGATCTGATTCTATTTGATGTTGCAAATTGCAGCCGTTACTTTGTCATTCCATTGTGGAGAGGAAATGGTTACATTACAATGTTTGCTCAAGGTTTGTGTTAGCTTTTATCAAATGAGTTCAATTAAATTAGTGTGATTAGGCATTGGACTTTCTTTTACTTAGTCAGGACTAAGTAAGTGAGGCTGAATCTTGGTAGATGTAGCATTATGTGAGTGGGTTGAATTCGTAGTCAAACTAAGAGCTCTTAGGTTTCATGATCTTATATTGAACTCATCAGTTTTTTATTGTGGCAGTTCAAGCGCCACACATGATTTTCACTGGTCTCGAAGACTACAAAGCAAGAGGAACTCAAGCATCTCCTTACTTGACTACAACATTCTACACTGAGCTTTCAGAGACTAAGGACTTGGTGTTTATCCGAGGCGATGTAGTGTTCACAAGCAAGCTCACTGACGAGGAGGCGAAATGGATCATGGAGACAGCTCAGTCTTTTTACTTGAATGACTCTCGGTACAAGCTGCTTGAACAGTTCAATAAGCATACTCATGAGTTTGAGTTCAAGGATGTGTTACAAGCTCTGGATATGCCTATTCTATGATTTGCTAAATCAGGAAAAAGAAAACTTCTCTGATTTTTGACTTCTTAAGTATTAGAATTGCTTTTGTATTGGTAATAAGAAAACTAGTTCTGATTGAATACTTCAGATTTCGAGAGATTTTGCTCTTGAATAAAAAAATTTGAGTAAGGGAGACGTTTAAATTCATTTCCAAATTGATGACCTTCAGGCTTCAGGTGTGATAAATCAAGAATACAAACATGTCAGTTTCTTGCCTTTTTTTGCTCTTAAATAAACATACGGGGTAAATTTGGAAGAAACGGTAAATACGGGTGGTGTTTCTCAAGTTTTAGAAATATTGAACCGACATCGTTTTATCAGATTGGCCCAACCTCTTGTACATTAAAGATCTTCTTCTTCTTCAAGCTAAGAAAAGGTCGCGACTCGTGAGTATCCAGAACACTCCGAAACAATCTCAAATCTTTCTACAGTCTTTCAAATCACCATGTACGCTCTTCGTATCTTCTTCATCTTTCTCCCGCCTTTTTTCCTATTTATGTGTTACAGTATAGCTTCTGCTTTCCTCAATTGAACTATCTCTATATACATACTCATTTGCTTCCGTTTTTTTTATCAACTCTCAGCTTCCTCAACAATGTCAGAGCAACAATCCGAAGAAGTTCAGCAAATCGAGAAGCTCTACGAGTTCAGTGAGCGCCTCAATGCCTCCAAGGACAAGTCTCAGGTTCGTCTAGGGTTTAAAATTGAAATCGAACATTCAAATGGAAATGGATTTAGCTTTCGATTTGTATTAGGTCGGTTTGAAAATTAGGTTTGATTAGTTCCAAATTTTCCCAGTTTTTGATCAGTTTAGCTGATTTCATTTCTCGTTTGCAGAATGTTGAGGATTATGAAGGGATTATCAAAATGTCGAAGACGAGTATGAAAGCGAAGCAGCTTGCGTCGCAGCTAATTCCACGCTACTTCAAGTTCTTCCCTGGTCTTTCCACTGAGGCTTTTGATGCGCATATGGACTGTATTGATGATGGAGATCTTGGGGTCTGTACCTTGTCTTCTTTCAGTGCTCTAGCTTCTTTATAGATTTACACTAAACGTATAGTTCTAGTTGTTGTTATCTATGTATTTGAGATGAAGCAAGGCTTAGTACTTCTTATTTTCCAGAGAATAGATACTTATCCATGCCACAGTTTATAGTTTTGTGTTCTATTGAACTATTTTTTTGCTCTGAGTTAAGCATGTATATCCTTTTTCATGTGTAGGTGAGGGTTCAAGCCATCCGTGGGCTCCCGCTGTTCTGTAAGGATACACCAGATATTATATCTAAGATTGTTGATGTTCTTGTGCAACTTCTGAATACTGGTAACTTTTGAGGTTTTGTTTGCTTCATTTTTTATATACCTATTTGCGTCTTTATAGGTATTTGCTTCATTTACTTGGAGATATCATTTTTTATATACCTATTTGCTTCATTAACTTGGAGATAATGTGATTTGAAGAGGAACCTGTGGAGCGTGATGCTGTGCATAAGGCTTTGATGTCATTGTTACGGCAGGATCCAAAAGGTAGTCTGATTTGTTTATAGTTTTTCGGTTTGAAGATGTTGATTTTTCTTAAAAGCTATGAAGTATCATGAAAAATTTTGTATGTGAATTTTTAATCACATGGTAAATAATTGGTTACTCTTTAGGTACTTTGTTAATTATGCATAGGTTTAAGTATGATTTCGCTATTGACTAATGGTATCTACAATGCTCTAGTGTTTTACTAATTATTACCCTCTTTTGCTGCAGTATCTTCGACTGCATTGTTTACACATGCTGGGGTTACTCCAACTACTGATGATCAAATTCGTGAAAAGGTGTTGAACTTCATCAGAGATAAGGTCAGAGTTGTTTATACGACTTTGTACTATTTTAAAGGTTATTGGAATAGCGTTGTGTGACTTAATTCTTTTGGTATTCACATCTCATTTTTTCCCACTAACTTATACCTATTGGGTTCTTTCTTTGTAAGATATAGGCAATACTGATATCTAGTGCATATTTAGTCAACTCTCCTCCTATGTGACATTTTCCCTTAAAAATAACAATGGAAGTGATATGTAAAACGTGAATAATGGTATAGTAGAAAGTTAAAGGGTTCAGATAACTATGATGGGTTGGTAGTATCAGAATTCAGATATGACAATATTTTGAGAAGTATGTAATACCTGAGCATATATTCATTGTAATATACTTTTGAATCAATTTCTGTGTACAGGTCTTTCCTCTTAAAGGGGAACTCTTAAAGCCTCAAGAAGAAATGGAAAGACATATAACAGATTTGATTAAACAGGTAAAACCATAATCTTTTGTGTATGCATTTCTTTTTATTTCTTATGCCTTCTTCTTCTTTGCCATTTATTCTGACTTAATTTGGATTTTCCCAGAGCCTAGAAGATGTAACTGGAGGAGAATTTAAGATGTTTATGGATTTCCTGACAAGTTTGAGTATATTTGGAGGGAAAGCTCCTCAAGAAAGAATGCAAGAACTTGTGGAAATTATCGAAGGACAGGCAGATTTGAATGCACAATTTGAAGTAAGTTTGTTGTATTGCATCGTACTATTTGATGAAAATTTGTTGTGTTGCGTCATCCTAAATATAACTTGAATTTCTCTGATTGAATAACATGTTAGTACTATTTGTCGTGCTGCGTATCAATGTTTTTTCTTTCTTCTTGTCTGCTATTTATCAGTTTGACATGTTCTATGGTAGTAGATTATTTTCGTCCTTGTACAAACTTCATCCTCTTGACAAGAAGTTTAAAAGATATATCATCTGCAATTCTACATTGTTTCTCTTAAGTGATGTTATGTTTTCTTGAACTCCAGTATATTATCCAGTCCTGGAGTGAAAATGCAAGGATATGCACGAAATTGTGATGATGATAGTATGATCCTAGATTATGAGTTATACGAATTTGATTGTGTATACTCTAATTACCATAAGAACATCCCAGTTTTAGATTTTTCTGTATTGCATATGGTGAGTATAATGGTTGGAAGTATGAGGTTCTGTCAACCAAATTTAGATGAGTTTGTCCTTGTTTTGTGGTATTACTGAAAATTTTGTTTCCCCAGGTTTCAGACACAGACCATATTGACAGGTTGATATCATGTCTGCAATTGGCTCTTCCCTATTTTGCGGTACGAACTCGGACTTGGTACTGCTAGTAGCTGGATAAAGTCCATACTATGAACCTTTCTGTTATCATGCTAACTTCATCCTCATTTGGTTAGAGAGGTGCTCCAAGCAGCAGGTTTCTCAACTATTTGAACACACATATCATGCCTGTTTTTGACAAGGTATTCTGGGATTCCATTGCCTAGTTATTTAATATTTGTATTGTGTTTTGGTGTATTTTGTACCAGCTCATGATCCCTATATACTCTTTTAGGCACTTTTTATCTACTCTATTAGACATGATTAAGAATTGTTTATGACACTAAGGGTATGATTATGAAGTAACGTGCTAATTTCTAGTTACTTTTATTTCATTCATTTTTGTAGGTAATTCTGCTTGTTTCTCTTTTGCCTTCTAAGAGGAGCTTTCTTGGCCACTATAATAAGACCAGTTTATTTTTTTAAATAGCTCCCAGAAGAGAGGAAGCTTGATTTGCTCAAAGCTCTTGCTGATCTTTCGCCATACACAACTGCTCAGGAGGCAAGGCAAATGCTTCCTTCAATTGTTCAGCTTTTAAAGGTACCTCTTTAGTGCCAGTATGTCATGATTCCTTTGTGGAAATTCTTACTTATAATCCTATTGCAGCCTTGCACTTTTTATTGTAAAAGCTTTACATTTGGTCTTATGAAGATTGTTACACTCTTTGTTTTTTAGACATACATGCCTGCCCGAAAGACTGGAGAGGAAATGAATTTTACATACGTGGAGTGTTTGTTGTACGCATTTCATCACCTTGCCCACAAGGTTGCCAACGATCTTATTGTGAATTATCCTATTCTCTTTTTTTTTTGTCCTGTTTTACTTATCTGATTATGTTGAACATTTATAGGTTCCAAATGCTACGAACAGCTTGTGCGGGTACAAGATTGTTACCGGCCAGCCATCAGACAGAATAGGGGAGGACTTCTCAGAGTTGAACAAAGACTTCACTGAGAGGTACTGTCAGTTCTTTCATATGACATCCAATTTTTTGCGAGTTGTAACTTCAATACACAGTCGTTTAAAAATTGACATACATGATGGTTACTAGCTACAGCAGGTGTAAAAGTATCTAAGCATGATTTGTTTTGAGTGTAAACAATTTGGTAATCTAGATTAAGAAGAGGTAAGAGAGTTTTTGATTTTGTGGTTTCGTGGTTTTGCCAACCTTTGGTGCAGATTAACCATAGTTGAGGATCTAACAAAGGCAACGATGAAGAAATTAACTCAAGGAATGACTGAGCACAACAAGGCCATGTTGGCTGCTAAGACAGATGAAGAGAAGGCGAGCGTTGTAAGTTCATTAACCTGTGCACTCCCTTCTTTTCCCCCGAATGCTATTTGCTTCAGGACTAATACACCTCTGTTATATTTCCTTTCCCAGAAAACAAAAAAGCAGAATACTACAACTGGACTTAGGACCTGTAATAACATATTGGCGATGACAAAGGTGAATATCTCAACTCTTTTGTCTTTCTTTTCTCTTTTCATTTTTTCTTTGGTTAAACATATAAATTAAACTTAGCGGAATATTTGATATGAAACAGCCATTGCATGCAAAAGTGCCTGCTTTTATCGGAGACACTAAACTCAACCTTTCTTGGAAAGAAGCCACAAAGCCGTTAGCCTCAACAACTACGACAACAACAATCGGGTTTGTTGCAAAGTTTACTCAATCCAAAATCCTTGCTGTTGTCTTATATCTGTTGGGGTTGTAATTAGTTTTACCTTTGCGATAATATTACTACAGGGGAAAGCGGCCTGCTAATAGCAACAATGGAAGTGGTAACAGTGTTGCAGCAAAGAAAGGACGTGGTTCGGGTCCTATGCAAAATCAGCTTGTGAGCAAGGCCTTTGAGGGAATAGCATCATATGGTGCAGGTAGAGGCGGAAACCGAGCTTGGGGAAGGCGTGGAGGTGGTCTAGGAAGAGGTCGCTGGTAGTAATAGTAAGCTTCCATGAGAGGATTCCATGACTGTTTCTGTGTTTCTCTTTATTTTTGTATTTGTCGTTGTCGGTTCGATTTTGGTATGGTACTTGGTAGAGTTTGATGACTTCTCATATCAGAACAGATTCTGTGTTTTCTTCAAAATATATTCAATCATTAGTGAACTTCATTAACTAATCTCTTTTTAGTTCTCAGTTACATAAGAAGAGAGATCCATTGCATGACTCCTTCATCCCAAGATTACTTCCGCTGCACGTTTTGATCTCTTTCTAGCTCTGATCTATGACTCTATGGAGTTAGTAATGGGTGATGTTTCAAGTCTTCTCCCCAGACTGTTTCTTGTCCAAAAGAATGCTCAAAGCTCTTAGAATGTGTTTAAAACGTACCCTTAATCATCTTATTAATTGGTTAACACGCTTTATCAAAAGTGATTTAGTCTTTTTTTAAAGTAGTATCAATATGATTTACCAACCCACTATTACTTGTGCTGTTTTAAACGTGCATCGTGCAATAATTACCCTTATGTGGGGTTTCGTGTGCTTGCAATCATATAGAGCAAAATCATCTGACCAATTTCGTCATAAAGTTTTAGAGTTAACTTTTCATGGCAGGTCTTACTCTATTCTTCTCCTTTCTCTCTATAGCTCTACTTATCTCTGGTGTGAACTCTCGTGTCCTAAATACCTCGATCTTGATATCTGATGGCGTCCATGACACCTCGAATTACTACGATTATCTCACTCTCGATCCTCCAAAGAACTTGTCAAGAACCGCTTGTGTTCATGTCTACGGGTTTCTTCCATGTGCAGAAAATGTTAGAGGTTATGTCTTCCAAGTTTTCTCCTTTGGTTGTCTCTTGATCATTGGTGACTATTTCTTGTCTGAAGGAAGATCAAAGCTCTTTTTAACCTTCGAGGTCGGGTTCTATGGTGGTATCGTCTTCCCTCTTCTTACACTGTTCCCAAGAATTGCCCTTATGCTCTGTAAGGATCATCTCTCTTTTGTTCCCATTAAGAAAATATCTGAAAACGTATATTGGAACTTTAAAAAGATTTTTCTTGTTTTGGGGTTATGATCTCAGCGACTGGACTATCATTGAGTAGCGATGTTGCTAACTCCTTCATAGGTGAAAATGTTGGACTTACTGTGGGATACACTGTCTTTGCTCTCACAGTTCAGTGGGGAGCTTGTATTGTATTTAGTATCACTGGCCCGAGTTTGGACCAGTCTGTAAAAAGACCAACCACTGTAAGATTTGTTATTTTTCTCCAAGTTTGGAATCTATTAGTTTTTCTCCAGTGAGTAAAAATATTGTTCATGATTCATTGCAATCATTAAAGAATATTGTTTTATCAAAAAATTATACAGGATGGATGCATCCAAAGAAAAAAGATATTGAAAGACTTTGTTGGTAAGCTTAGGTTTACGTTTTCGTCTCTTTGACCAATTTTTTTGGTAATGAAGATTTTGTGGTTTATTTCTCTGTAGAAGCAAGCGTAGAAGCGGATCCTAAGAACAAGAAAGCTGCAGGGATTATGCTGTTGAGTCTAGCTCCCTTTCTCATGGTGACATTTTCTGCGATATTTGATTCACATTCTTGGAGTCACATCATTGTGTTTATCACACTGATATTCTCTGCTTCTTCAACCGTTGTCTACTTTGTTTACTCGGTATGAACTATGAACCCTTTGAAAACCAAATATTTTGGTTTCGTTTTTTTCTTTCTAAATGACACTTGAATTTTGTGGAAATTTCGCAGTATTTTGATACGGCTAACCAAGAGAAGAGCTTAGATCACGCGAGGTTTGAGCTCATGTCAGAAGTTCATAAGCACTTACAAAGGTTTTCACCAAAAAGCCTTATAAATTATGGAGAAGTAAGCAAAGAGAGCTTGAAAAGGTTGTGCAAGACTTTTAGTTTCTGTATTTGAAGCAATAATTATTTCATTTCAGCTTTCTTACATCGTTGCTTAAATCGGTAGTTTGTTCGAAAAAACTGATACAAACAAAGATGGGAAAATACAAATATCTGAGCTGCAAGACTTAACAATAGAGTTTTGGAACTTTGGGAGAATGAAATGTGACATCAACGATCTTGCTAAAGATTTTCTTGAGGACTTTGATGGAGACAAAGACGGTGAATTAGTAGAGAGTGAGTTCGAGGAAGGGATTGCGAGATTGCTCAAACAATACAAATTCAACTTCGATTGCGTAGAGGATCAAAGAGATAATCACATTGTAAGGATATATCACACATCATTTCTATGAATATTTCTTTTATTCTATAGTTTTAGAAAGGCATTGGTTATGAAATCATGATGTGTTGCAGGACGAGGTAGGAGTTCTTCAGCTGGAAGCACCAAAGCAAACGCTTCTTACAAAATTGCTATCTATGAAAACGTTAGGAGCTGCGATTGAAGTTATCTTAGGAATCCTAATTGTCATATTTCTTGCAAAGCCATTTATGATGAACATCGAGCTTCTATCAGTTTCAGCTGGAATTCCTTCTTTCTACATCGTGTTCACGATGATCCCTTTGTCTAAAAACTTAAAGAACACTCTATCTACTCGCTTCTGTCGTGGCAAAGACAAGAAAAGAATCTCATCCAATACCTTCTCCGAGGTTAGTTTATCTATCACTATTCATTACTTGGGTAAGACGTTACACTATATATATAAGACTTGTAGGTGATATAAGATAACTCAAACTTTAAGGGCATTTTTTATTGGTTTTCCCACAGATCTACAAAGATGTTACAATGAACAATCTCACGGGAATATCGATCATATTGGCGATTGTATACACGCAAGGGTTGACATGGAATTACTCAATAGAAGCTCTTATTATCGTGATCGTTGGCCTCATAATAGGCTTACCAGTCTACATGAAATCGACTTACCCTTTCTGGATGTGTGTTTTAGCCTTTGCTATGTATTTTTTATCTCTTCTCTTTATCTATCTCCGTTTTAATTTTCTAGACAATAACTAAGTTAACACCTTTAGGTGAGACTAGAGTGAATGAGTAGCGTTCGAAGCGTTCGCATACTTCAAAACTTATCACAAAACAATTGATTAGATTTAATCTTAACATATATCATCTCTATATTTTGTGTGTGTGTTCAACACCCATTTAAATTTTATTATCAGAGATCTAAGAAAATACATTGGTTTGCTTTTACATTGTTATGAACGAAATGATATATTATTATGTTATTCGTTGATTTATAAAAATGTCATTTTGATTGTTTTGAAAATTCGTGGTTTTGACATATTTTACTCGGAAGATTCAGTTTTATTGGCCCAAACTACTTACCATCCCCTGCAAACATAATGTATTTATATCATAATACCACTATATATGTAGGTTGATCCGGCAGCATGCAGTATCTTTTTTTATTTTTCTTTAACTGACGTGATCCGGCAGCAATATCTTAGTATCCTTTATTATTAAAAACCCTACATTGTTTTCTGTAATCTATTAGTGACAACTTGCACTCTAAGCTTATCTAAGCTTATATAAGTCCAAAATGAATTAGAACTCGAACGAAGTGCACAATAGTGTTTAAATTTTGTCCCGATGGGGTCAAATTAGTTCAGCTCCTAATTTCAAGGTTTCGATGAATAAGCCATATCGTATTTACCAACACAATTATAATAAAATATGTAGAGCAGAGAGCATTAACCAGCTAATCCTCGTGCATAACAACTGTTCAGGAACAACGTAAAACTTATACAATATAAAAATAACCCACCAACCATACTAGGGGATTTAACATACTTAAAAAGAACCAAAATGTTAGAAATTTCAATATTTTGATAACCTAATGTTGGATTTGGATTTTTTAACAAAAAAAATGTTGGATTTGGATGTCTCGCAAATCTGATGTATTGACGAAAGTATTGTGATAAGAAAAGATGGATGATTTTAACAAAAAAAAGAAAAAAAAGAAAGATGGGTGTGTCAGAAGAAATAAAGAATTATGACCTTGGATGTTTAGGGGTGGAGTCATGTAGAGCACAAATTCTTAAATTTTTATCATTTGTGATCCGTTCCATTTAACCAAATCAAAACTTTTCTGATATTCATCTGTTTTGTAATTAACCATATTAAGTTAGAATGGAAAATTTGAAATTCATCCAAGACATTGGCAATATTCCATGGAAAGACAGTATTTTCCTTTTAGTTTTAAAGATTTAAGTGTGTGTTTTATATAAAATTTTGTAAGATTTTAGTATTTTTAGAAATTAAGATAATGTTTATACTGTTTTTTGTTGACAACTTGCAACATGTTTTAATCTGGATATAGAGTACATTACGGTAAAAGATCTAGCAACTATTTGCATGCATTTGGTAAGAATATCATGTAAATAATAATAATATTATATAACAATTATTAAATCTTGTCTCTTATTAAATATGTAAAACAAATAAAACCTTGTCTTTATAACGTTTACAAAGTGATTTTAATTTTTTATAAAAAAAAAGTCTGATGATTAAAAAATACTCAAACTCACGTGAACTGGGCCATTGGTGTATAAATATTCTATATTTATATATTTTCACTTACGAGCAACATGTAGATTTGAATCCGAGTTGTTGTCTCACAAGTCACAACGATATTATAAGTGATATTTAGCTTTTCTAAATATTAAGATTATATTTTATTTGTATATATAATTAATAGAAAAGCATATTTTATTTGTATATATAATTAACAGAAAAGCATATTTTATTAAGAAGTTGAAAGTATATTTTGATTTTTACAGTATTTGTAAAATTTAGACTTACAAATAATGTGGTATATGTATTTATACTACAAAACAATAATTTATTAGGTAAGCATGGTGCTTGTAGATCTCAATTATATAAGCAAGGACACTTTAGTAAGCGAAGTAGCCATTTCTGAAATTGATACTGTTGTTCTCTTCTCTTCACTTAGCAAAAGCCTCAGTAGAAAACTTCCACCAAGTTTTTAGATATCTCAATAAAAGGCAGTTCACATGCAAACATTCTCATTTAAAAGGAGACCCATCCACCCACACTGTCTATTAACCCTCTTCTTTATTTCTCTAGCTCTGATCATCTCTGGTGTAAGCTCTCGTGTCCTTACTCCTGTCCCTCTGAATAACTCGATCTTGATCTCTGATGGCATCCATGACGCCTCAGATTACAAGTTCCTCACTCTTAATCCTCCAAAGAACGTTTCCAAGGCAGCTTGCCTTCATGTCTACGGGTTTCTTCCATGTGCAGACAATATTGGAGGATATGTCTTCCAAGTTTTCTCCTTTGGTTGTCTCTTAATCATCGGTGACTATTTCTTGTCTGAAGGAAGATCAAAACTCTTTGTAATCTTCGAGGTCGGTTTCTATGGTGGTATCGTCTTCCCTCTTCTTACAATGTTCCCAAGAATTGCTCTTATGATATGTAAGATCCTCTTTCTTTGGTTCCAAGAACTCACGTGATAACTTTTTATAGTATTATAGTACGCTTTACTTCATTTATTATCAAAACTTTAGAAATTTAATAAACTTTTACAATATTTTTTTAAAAAAACTTTGACAATCTTTTTATGTATTTTTTATTTTATTTTTGATCTCTTAGCACCTGGACTAACAGCGACACACGAGGGTGCTTTGTTGATTGTGGGAAACAACGTAGGAGTTACAATAGGACACACAGTTTTTGCTCTGACTATGCAATGGGGAGCTTGTGTTGTCTTTGGTTTGACTGGTCCTAACTCAGACTCTTCAGTCCGAAGAGGATCTATCAAAAGAACAACCTCTGTAAGAAATGATTCTTTAGTAAAAAATATTAACAACAAAGTTCTCATTTCAATCAATATAATTTGTTAATATATATACAGGATACAAAGAATCCAAGAAGGGGATTTTACAGAATGAAGATACTGAAAAGTATTGTTGGTATGTTAAGAAGACTCCAGATTATCTCTTTCTCTTTTGTGTGAAGTGAAGTCTGTTTGATTTTAGTTGTTTCTTTCTCTGCAGAAGCAAGCGTAGATGCGGATCCTAAGAACAAGAAAGCTGCAGGGATTATGCTCCTAACTCTAATTCCATTTCTCTTGGTGACATTGCCTGATTTGTTTGATGCACAATCTTGGAGTGACATCACTATGTTGATCACACTCATTATCTCATGTTCTTCAACCTTTATCTACTTTGTTTACTCGGTATGAACACTCTGAATCAAGAAGTAGAGCTAGGTTAATTCTTACAAGTTATTTACTTTGTTGTCTTTTAACAATGAGTTTGTCTTGTAGTATTTTGATACGGCAGACCAAAAGAAGAGTTTAGATCACGCCAAGTTTGAGCTTATGTCGGAAGTTCATAAGCATTTACAAAGCTTTTCACCTAGAAGTCTTATTAGAGATGGACAACTAAGTAAAGAGAGCTTAAAAAGGTTCTGTTCTGTTTTCTCCTAATCAAGACCTATTTCATTTTTTTCTGTTTTATGCTTACTTACGTTGCAAGTTAACTGCTCTTTTTGTAGTTTGTTCGATAGAATCGATACGAACAAAGATGGGAAGATTCAAATCTCTGAGCTTAAAGACTTAACCGTAGAGTTTGGAGTTTTTGGAAGAATGAAATGTGACATCAATGAGTTTGCAACCAATCTACTTGCGGAGTTTGACAAAGACAAAAATGGTGAATTGGACGAGGAAGAATTCGAAGAAGGGATAATGAAGTTACTGAATCAATACAAATTCGATAACCAAGAAACTCCAAGACAGAACAACACATACATTTACAGAACAGCTTCTGATTCTGTTCATGTTAGGAACCAGGCGCAAGGCGATGAAGGTGGAGTTTTAAAGCTGGAAATGCCAAAGCAAACTCTTCTTGCTAAGTTCCTCTCCATGAGAACCTTAAGAGCTGTGACTAAAGTCATCGGTGGGATGCTAATCGTAGTCTTTCTTGCTAAACCATTTATGGTTAACATTGGACTCTTGTCTGTTTCAGCTGGTGTTCCTTCTTTCTACTCCGTTTTTGCAGTGATTCCTTTGGTTAGAAACTTAAAGAACACGTTATCTGCACACTTCTGTCGAAAGAAAGACAAGGCGAGAATCGCTTCTGAAAAATTCTCTGAGGTTAGTTTACTTCTCTACCACGCTTCCTTTCACTACATTACTTTGATGAGAAGAAACTCAAAGTTTTTGATTGTGTGTGTTTCTGAAGATCTATAGGGATGTTACGATGAATAATCTGATGGGAATGTCAATAACACTGGCGATTGTATACTCAAAAGGATTGCAATGGGATTACTCAACAGAAGCTATTCTTGTTGTGTTAGTTGGTCTTGCTATTGGCTTACCAGCTTATGTGAGATCGACTTATCCGTTTTGGATATGTATATTAGCCTTTGCTATGTATATCTCCTCTCTTGTCCTTATCTATCTTCATTATCATCTTCAAGGTCAGACCTAAAAGCTTTCTGATCAGACCTTAGAGTTTATGAATTTTCAAAAGTGCATTTTCATATTTTTGGATTAGAGCTTAATACAGTTTGTTGTTCTTTTAATTAAACTCTGTCTTGTTAAACTATAATTGTAAAATGTAAGGGAGTTAAAAATTAAAAATTAAAAATGGAGGTTCAACCAGTAAATCTTCCGGAATAATTTGGTTATTATGAATTGTGAAGTATATCGAATAAAAATAAGTGAATAATTATTATTTTTTGGCTAAATTTTCATTTCATAGTCAAAATGATTTAATACAAATGAAAATTTAGCATCTAGTACAACATTTTCAACATAAACTCTAAACCCATAAACATTATTGGACCAATACAAGAAATAATGACACGTGTTGACACAACATTTTTAGGGTTGAAGCTAGAAAGACCCACCACTTCATTTCTCCACCATTCCATTGTGATCGCACATACTTTCAGATCAGCCCATAAGTCATCATCTTCGGTCGATGCTCTGGAGACAAAGAAATCATGTCTTTTTGGCTAACTTCTGATGCTCTTGTTCAAACCTCTCCTCTTCCTCCGATTGAAATCAAACACACATCTTTTGAATATAAGCTCTAATCCACCATCGATACCATCTAATAGATGGAGTATGTTCACTAATAGGAAGAACGAAGATATTACTCTAAATGAAAGATTTAAGAATCATAAAAAAAGGTTTAAAGACTGAAATTTGAGCTGTCGGGATTTTTATATGACCATTCAAAGAGGAGAAGACAATCATGCCTTGGTTGATATTCAATCAATTGAAATCAACTAGTAATCTAATTGATTTATGTTACTCACTTAGGCATGATCCAAAAACCCAAAAAAAAAAGTTGACATAAAGTTAGAGTTTAACCGGCACAAGACCAGAGTTATTTTCGACAAAGTCAAAGTTATAATCAACAAAAGTGATTTCTTGTTCTTGACAGGGTAGATCTCTCTCTCTCTCTCTGAATGATGTAGTGAGGGAAAAGAGATAAAAAGATTTCTGGTGTATCAAAAATCACCTTCTCGGCATGTCGTCTAAAATAAAAAGACTTTTTCAAGTGAAATAATCTTCAACTTCAAAACTAATTATGTGAAACACTGAAAGCATATTCCCTTCAAAGTATAAAATCCCAACTCGTTATAGGGACTTAGGGTGTTACATATGTTTTCTAATTATTACAACAAACCATAAGATAAAAAGACCGACATCAGACAAGTAACAAAAGAAAAACTTAATCATCGCATTCTTCTTTAATTAATTTCATGTAGCGTTTCTCTTCTCTTTAAACTTACGAGTTCAAATAGGTTTTCCATTGTTACGAAACTTTTTGAGGCTATATCCCTCGAGTACACGATCCACGGTAGCAACTGAATCCAATACCAACCTTGCAAATAGTGATTTTGGTTGGCCATTGGTATTCCCATATGTGTTGGAAGAGTTTCCATAGTAATCTTCCATGTAAACACCTTCAACACAGTCGTCTCCATACTTCTTAGTAAAAAACCCTTTCACCTCCTCTTTTGACACGGGAAACCCACGAGAAAACGTTAAAAACATAATCTTTTCATTTTTGGTAGCGGTGCAATTAGCGTTCCAACCCCATAGACCATAAGGAAAAGGAAATAAGTTATTTGAAAGTGATTATCTCCAACAACAACATCAGGCATCCCATTTATGCTCCCAAATGTTGGATGCGGGAAACCGGGGATGATAAGAGGGTGGCGGATTTTTGGGACGAAAGAGTACGATGAAGAAGATGGTAGAATTTGTTGGAGAATGTCAGAAAAAAATTCTAGAACAAATTATGGTTAAAAAAATTTTGATTCCTATGATAGCGCTGAATCGGTGTTTATAGATTTTTTGGATGGATATATTTTCCTCTGTGATTTCTTCGGTAAGAGGGATCCGACTGAAGTCACTTGGGAAGTCGGAAGAATCGAGGCACTGAAAGCACAATACAGCCTCGTTAGCGAGAGCTACAATGACCGGATCGGTGAAAGCCAAGATGGTTGACATTATGTTTCCAAAGAAAAAATCTTCAAGCCAAAGCCATGTGGCCATGACCAGAAGTGATTCAGCTGGAGATCTAGAGAATTATAAAACCAATTTCGAGAAAATCCTTCTCTCTTGGGCATAGAAAGTGTGTAATTGTTCTGTGGTGGGTGGTGGCATAATTGATTTCTGATTTGGAGAGATTTTGGAAGAAAATATATTGATTGCTGAAAGATATCATTTTCACTAACTAATCAGTTTGTTTTTATAGACACATATAGTCAAATCTTTTAAAAGATTACTTAAGATAATGAAGGTAAGTATTTACTTATATTATCCAACCACAAAGTAAATGTTTTATTATAGTTTTGAAGTAGCGGTTTCAAAAAAATAAAAATGAAGAGTTTTTCTAAGTAAAAGTAATCAAAAAGTAAAATAAATATTATTTTGTAGGTTAATATGTTTTGTTCATGTATATATTTTTATGAACAAAACATATATATTAACCTATTAACCTAAAAATTTGTTATCTAATTATAGTTAAACCCATGGAGTAGTAAAAATGGTTTGCTAAAATATTTTAGCAAACCATTTTTACTACTCCATGGGTTTAACTATGATTAGATAACAAAAATTTTTTCCCTAATTAAGATGGTCAACAACATTTGTCACACCTCTATTCATTGTATGCAATGTCATTCATTAGTTAATATATCCAAAGCTACATAAGACAGAGTTCTTACTAAAATCTCTATAACTTAAGGTTGAGATCGATTCCATGATTAGAAGATGATTCATATTGGTCACTTGTACGTTGTTCTTGGTCAGCATTGCCCTGGTCATGAGAGGGTATGAAGCTATAGAATGGCTTCTTACTTCTCCGTTGCATATTCTCATCAAAGTCTTTTTGCTGTTGTTGTTGTTGTTCATACTGTACCAAAATGATTTGATGTAACCGTTAAGCAACTTCATCAAATTAAGACATATATATAGCAAAAAAAAATGTAATAGTAAGATCTCTATTTTGTTGTTTACCTGTAAGCCAAGAGGGATAAACCTAGTGTAATGACGTGGAAAACTTGGAATGGGGTTTGGTGAATCAATGGAGATGGGGTTGCAAATTGTTGAACCGGAATCTTGAACCGGATTTGTCAATCTCGTACCGAACGACCTGTTTTGTATCGCGTCCCTAAAACGTACACATCAAAGATTAGGTTTTGTAGTGTATCGAGAAAATAAGCAAAGCCTAGAAAAACAACAAATTAAGAAACCTTAGGATTGTTGTTCTTGTTGGTCCAACGCTGGTGTCTGTGTGAAAATGCCTTGGCTTCTTCGCATTCACTATCTATAAAAGATATCAAAGAAACAAATAAAAAACATTATAAAGCGAATGTTTTAAAGATATATATATATATACGGAAATAATAAAACATACCTTTTTATTTTCTTCCTCAAGAAACTGAGAGACAGTATCAACGCAAGATCTTTGGTTTGAAGGGGGCTCTATGAATTGATAAAATCCTCCTACTCCTGGAAATGGATTCGAAAGATTCATCTGCAAAATTATGAAATAAACACACAAAAATGTTTAAAATTTGTGACATAATTACAGAGACTTTAATCATTAAAAATCATGTTCTTAAAACCAAAAAAAAAAACATTTTCTCTCTTTTTTTTTACCGCTAGAGAATGCTGCTGCTTCCTCTGAAAAACCGGCGCCGGAGGAATCAAAGATCCGTAAGAGAACGGGAAAACCGGAGCCGACGGAAGTTTTTCCGGGAAAGAAAAGTTTGGAGGAATCATCAGTAACTCACAGCCGCCACTAGCCGTCATCGCCGGAGCAAGGAGAGTGTGATCGATGATGTTTGGTAATGAAGGAGTACTCATGATCTCTTCTTGAAGACGGATTTTCTCAAGTTCAGCAACACCTGGTCCTCTTCGTCGGACTTTGTTTTTCTTCTGTTTCTTCCGACAAGAACCAGAGTAATCATCATGTTGTGATAAGTCTCCATAGCTTTCACTACTTGTGTTGTTACTACACATTTTCCTTTCTCCTAAGGTTTTTTTCTCTTCTTGATGCTTATTTTATATATACCCGAGAAAATGAAAAAGAAATCTATCTTTTTCGAGAAATAAAAAAAAAATGATTCAAATGGGAGAGAATGAAGGAAAGTAAATCTGAGATGAAATCGCCACTTCTTGCGTAATGAGAAAAGTCGTGGGAAAATTTAGAGAAAATCAAAAAAAATCCATGTTTTTAGCTTTCATAAGATCTCTCTATCTTTCTTATGTGTTGTATGAACTACCTGGATCGAGTTACAGAATCTACATCGGTTTCCGTGATTTTCTCCCTGATAAAAATATTGTGATTCTCCTCCACCTATAAATCATTTAAAGTGTCGCTTTCATGAAAAGTGCATAATTACTTTATAACCCCCACAGTTACTAAAGATTAACACACTGATCTCTTTATTTCTCAATTCAAAATTCTACTAAATGAAAGTTTTTCACATTTTCTTCTCTGTTTTTTTCTTTTTCTTTTTTGTTGTTGGCACTAATGATAAACAAATTTCAAAATAAATGGAGTCATCTAAAAAATTAATTTGGATATTATTCAATGTTAGTCTGATAATTCGACAAAAGTTGAGACTTTTTGGGTCAGTGAATCATCTATGTTTTGTTAATAATTTATAATAAGAGTAGGGGCCTTTGTGAAAATTTTAATAGTAGTAAGAAAAGAATTTTCTATTTCAAGAAGCTGGAGAGAATCAGTGAACGTTTATGATTAATCGGAAATTTTTTGGGGATATTCACTGTTTTGGAAATTGAAACTTATATGGTCCCATAGACAAAAGCAGACCAATATGTAAAACACCACTTGGAGGAGTATTTAGTCAACAAGTTTCTTGTCTTTTACTCTTTATTTCTGTTAGAATGTTTATAACTCAAAATATATATTGGGTATTTTGTTTTTGAAAACAACCGCATACATGTTCTATCATATAGATCTTTTGGTTTGGTTTAATGTTTAACTGTGTTCCATCATATAGTTAGTTTTATTGTAACTAACTGAAAATGAGATTATCATCATATTGGCAGATGGTCTGGTCCCCTAACAAATCTCTACGTCAGCGGTATAAGAAGAAACCATTATTAAATATTGTTTGGTGGGCAAATTTTCACTTTTCCAGTTGTTGTTTTTTTTTTTTTGAATATGTAAACATCACAATAATGATGAATCTTGCATATCTTTGCGTCATCTGTATCACATTATTTTATAAATTGACCTTCTACTTGCAAATAGCCTATACCCTACGACCCAACCTAAATCACGTGGTCAATATTTTTAGAATCTATAATTTTGCAGAACGTTACATTGTGCTAGAAACACGATTCATGATGGTAGTAATCCCAAAATAAACTAGTTGAGTAACAAATTATCTGAAATTTAGGAGTTGTTTCGCACGATGGAGGATCAACGGTAGCTGAGATTGGACTATACGTTAGGTCCGTTAACGACATGATTATACGAAAACTGCATGATTTCGTATTTATGATAGTTAAAGTTTATATCCATAATACACCTCCTTAACATTAATACGTCTTTAAATAAAACAAAAAGACATTAATACGTCTTTTTGCCCAAAAACAAAACATTAAAACGCCTTTCGTAAAACTTTACTTATAACCGTTTTTTTAACAAAGTTCGATCTATCCAGGAAAAAAACGATTTGATGTAAACCAAATTTCCTTTTAAAATCTAAGTGGCATTTACATTTCATCTAATTTTGGGTGTAGTTAAGTAAAACTGTTATGTCATAACTCATAAGCCCATCATCATCATATAATATATCGAACATATGATATTTCAACTCCTTTATTAAAACGGAAAGAGAAAGAAAAAAAGAGCAAAAATGCATAGATCTGAATTTTAGCGGGACCCAGCAAGATTTTTGTCCATAATTTTTGTTTATTCTAATTTCTAACCAACACAACTGGTCAAAAGTCAAAACCTCTCTGTAAAGTTCTACAACTAGGAGCTATAGGTTTTAGAAAAGAAAAGAAAAAAAAAAACAAAGAGGAAATAGAAAAAACTGACAATTTTAATCTGATGATTTTGAGAAAATGAGAGACTCGGCTTAGATATCATCCAGAGCCGTTCCAGAGAATAAGTATTGTATATACATTGTAAGCCATATCAATTACTTCATCTTATATTTTTACAAAAAAAACAATAGGTAGAGTTTTGTTTATCTTAAGGATAGATTATAGATAGATATAGTTTTGTATATAGCTTCATGAAAGATTGCACACGAATTTATTGTTTCATTTAGGAGGCTTAAGATATCTACCAACTGAGAAGGAAAATGGAAATATAGAATGAAATAACAATGACTTAACCAAGTACCAACCTCCACACATTTTCACTGTAGAGATAACTCTAGATACTCGAGCTTTAAGTTGAATCAAGGACGCAAATTGATTTTGATATCGAGAACAAGAACAAAAAAGGGGCTAGCAACGAATGAAATATGAACATTGCATAAGGTGAAAATGAGCAAAATTTATCGAGTTTGGAAACTCAAGAGAACCCCACATCGATATCTTAGCGCAAAAAGCCAAAAACCATTCTGAAATTAATACTAAATCTTCTGCAAATGATTTTAATTTTTTCAGATGACATTTGTATTCCCCTCTCTCTTTTGTACGAGAACCTAAACTAGAAGACAAATCCACACACACCTGTGACATGTCACATATGTGTGAGTAGCTACTTCGTGTTCTGGAGACACCACCTCGTATGAATGCTTCCTCTTGGTCCTTTAAGTTCTACTTGAGACATTTTGGTTCATAAGGATCGTATTATGCTTTTTTCTTGACTTTGAAGAGATAAACTGTTCGCTAGAGTTGTGTCTATTAAACTACCTATGACCAACGATAGTATCTATTTGCATAGGTTTTTGAAGATCTGACTATATGTAATAATAATATAAGTAAGTATAGGTGACCATCATCGCACTTTTCGACATAGAGGTATATAGATGACGATGAATAAAGCATAACAAAGGCCCAACACTATTTAATAGCAAACTCGATTGATGGTACTCAAAACTCAAAACTTTTGCAGGGGACAATGAACCATCACTTCTTGATCTTAAGAAAAAATAAAAATAAAACTCTCTCATTTGATTGAGCATCTAAAATTCAAGTAGATGACCAAAGCCGCATGTTAGGTATAATAACATTTGTACAGTTCAGATAAATCAGAAATATTACAATTAGCAAAAAGAAAAATCATTCAACAAAAATTTACATATAAATATATATAACCATCAACTATACTAAATTTTCTAAGACCTTGTCTCCAGTGCTAGCCATAGGCTCAACCATTCTGCGACACACAGGACAAGTAGCGTGTGATTCAAGCCACCTACCAATACATTCCTCATCAAACATGTGTTTACAATTCGGTAAAACCTTAATCACGACATTCTTGGTGATTAACCGTAAGCAAACCGGACACTCTATCTCCTGATTGTTGCTCTCGGTGTCGTTATTATTATCCGGTTTGTAAGAAAAGGTCGGAAACGCGGCAATCACGGAAGCGCTAACCCCTTGGCGCGGTGGTGGCTCTGTTCTGTGATTGTAGTCGTCTTCGGTTTCCGGTAATACATCAACTAATCTCCGGCGTTTGAGCAAACAAATAACGAGAAGAATGAAGATGACGGAGATTGTCAAGAGAGACGTTACGGCGGCGAACCAAAGAATGATTGTGTTTAGTGTAGGATCGTTGAAACCCATCTCTTTGATCTTTAAACACACACAAAAATGGTTCTCCAAAATCAAATAAATGATAAAAATCAAATAACATTTATACCCTTTTCATGTTTGTATAGATCATTGAGAGTTGACATTCTTCTCTTTGAATATATTTGGATTAAGAGTTGAAAATAATATCACCACTAAATGAACTTGATAAATATTATCATATTATCAGTTGCACTAAAGAATAGGGTTGATTTGAATCGGTAAACCACAAATGGGATTAGTTTATTAGTTTAATTTGCTGCTATAATTCTCTGGAATTTGTGTATAAAATAAATAATGAAACATAGAAAGTCGTAGAAAAAATGTTAAATGGATAAGGATTTGAACAAGGTGATGGTTGGTTGGATTAACTATCTCTATGTCTGAAAAGACATAAGGAAATTCAATAATAGAGGCTGCAAAATATATTATAGAGACCCTACATTAATACCATACAAGACTCCCTTAAGACTAAATTACACATGACACCAAATGATTCGCCTAAATTAAACTTCATTTCATATCGTTTCACAAATAATACTGTTTTGAGGTGATTAATAATTGTATATATATACATATATATCAATGTCTTATATATATATATATATATATATACCACTCACTAATTAAGTATACAATGACCTAAACTTCAAGTCTCTCCAACCATGCTTCCTAGTGTCAACCAGATTTCAAGATCTTTCCATCTATATGTCTGGTTATTTTCATTTTAAAACTAGAACGGATTCATTAGAATTAGGTGCAAACCACAGTTGTGGTGGCTCAGCTGCTGAGTATCCACATAAATTTGATCTTAATTATTGAGACATTTAATAATTTCCTCTTAAAAGATTTCATTAATTTTGTTTCCTGTCTGTGGTAGATGGATCAAAAAGGAGTGTTTGGTAGGTGCAATATCGATTTTGGAAACTTCGGACCCCTCAGGCCTCAGGCACTCGGCCGAAGTCAAATGATTCTGCTAACCATTGCTTTTTTTGTTTTGTGCTTTCTTTTGCTACCAACCACTTAATAACAAATATCATATTTATTTTTAAATATCCAAATACGTCAACAAATACAAAACTAAAATAAAATTATTATGAAAAGCCAAAAAAAAAAAAATCTAAATCCCAATTAAATTACATATTGTAATTGAACGATAATAATTTTCATTTGGGTTTATACGTTTTCTAATTAGTGTACCGTGGCCCACGGGGGGCCCAAAATATTAATCTGATAGGAATATTTTTGGTTGTTTAGAAAAAATGGTATGATTAGTTGAATGGTACGAGATAGTGATGGTTTTGTCAAAGTCTTAAAACTAAATAGGAATTTTTTTTTTAGTGATGGTTTAGTTATAGTAATCTTTTTTTTTTTAGTTATGGTAATCTCAGCCTTAGTTAAATCGTTTTAAACTTAATTTTTCAACAGTTCAAATACAAGTAAGCTATGAATAAAATGGTTTAATCAATATACAAATATGCAATTAAATTAGTAATACATTGATGGTCATCAAAACAGTTAACTCATAACCACATTGTTAGTAGTAATCAATGGTAGGTTCAAGCCTTCAAATCAAAACTTTAAACATACTCAGAAGGTTAAGCTGTCACAGTTGATATTTAATGATATAGTATTAAATAATTTAGAGGAAAATACCATAATCGAAACTGGCTTAAAGTTTTCGACGTTTGATATCTAATCTTATTTTATTTTTTTGGACAACATATGATATATCTTATCTAATTATTAATGTTCAACTTCTAAATTTAGAGTAACTCCCTGATAATTACAAACTCTTGGTAGCTTTAAAAAGACGATAGACAACGTGAAAAAAACAGAGTCGAATCTGACAAATCTTGAAACAATTTTTTAACACTAAACTGTTGTTGGTGTGACACTGTGACATTTTTAATACTATAACAATCAGTGACAAATAAAATAAAAATGTGATTCCAGGCTAATATCTCCACAAGTCACGACGCTGTAATGATGTCTCTTTTAAAGGCTTTAGACTTCTTTACTTATTCCTTACTACTACAGGTACCCCAGAAAAAAATCATTCAGTCACCAAACAAATCTCTGTTCTCTCTGCTTCTCAATCTTCTTCGTCGTTCATCTTTTTCTTACCAAATTCCGGTTTTTTTCAGGTTCCTTTACTAGTTTCTTTATAGTTCTTGTATCTAATTCTAGTTCGTTAAGTTGAAAAATTGGAATGTTCTTTGCTGCTTTAAATGGTTGTAGATTGGATCTGGAGAATAGACAATTTTATTGTTTTAGTTAGCTGATTTAATCTGTGGGTTAACTTTATTGTTCAGTTTAATGTTTTTTTCTTACTCACTTCTAATAAATTTTGAACCTTTTTAGATTTTCAAAGCACTGGTTTTTTCATGTAAGGATTTGTGGTTTTGCTTTCAAGTAACTTCATTTATTGGGTATTTGATATTTGAGTAGAAGATTTTAACCAAAATAGTTTGGCCTCCAAATCCAATCTCAGGGTTAAAGCAGCATTTGCATACACACAAGCTGTTTTTGGTGACAACTGAAAAAAATCTGAGATGGGTTCTGGGAATTTGATTAAGGCAATAATTAGATTGAAGAAAGGTAAACAAAGAAGCATCAAGAACAATAAGGTATGTTTCATCACATTTCTTCTTAAACAATATCAGAACTGTATATAATTTATAATAATGTTTTTCTGTGACAGGGAATTACAGCTGCTGTAAAACCAAAAAGTTCTAAGAAGAACTCTTCATCACAAGTTACTCGTAGTGAAGATTGGGCCGCAACACGGATTCAAACTGCTTTTAAAGCCTATAAGGTTGTTGTCTCCAAATTTGTATGAATTGTTTTACATTTATTACATTGGGAAATTTTTTAGTGAATCTTTGTGTTTTGGACAGGCTAGAAAAACCTTACGTCGTTTAAAAGGAATCGCGAGAGCAAAGTTGTTAGCTGAGAAACATTCAGTGAAGAACCAAGCGGTTGTCACATTGAAGTATCTTCACTCATGGAGTAAAATCCAGTCAGAGATAAAAGCTCGCCGAGTTTGCATGGTCACAGAATGGAGACTCAAGAATAAGAGATTAGAGCATCAGCAAAAGCTTGAGGCAAAACTTCACGATGTTGAGGTTGAATGGAATGGTGGATCAGAGACAAAAGATGAAATCTTGGAGAGGATACTTCAAAGGGAAGAAGCAACGATTAAGCGGGAAAGAGCATTGGCGTATGCTTTCTCTCATCAGGTATATGTGAAAAATTATTACTTTATTGTTTGTTGAAGAGAATGAAAGAGTTTTTTTTTAGTCTATGGGTTTTAACTTTTAACAGTGGAAAGCTGATGGTAAGAGTCAGTGGCTTGGGAGTTATGAGCTTGGGAATACTAATTGGGGTTGGAGTTGGAAAGAGCGTTGGATTGCTGCTAGGCCTTGGGAAATAAGATGTTCAGTGACTCCTAAGAAACCAAAGAGCTCAAAGACTGTTGTTAGCAAGTGTGAGACTAATTCTAGTTCACCTGCAAAGAGAGGATTATCACTATCATCAGTTCCAGTAAAAACTCTGTTTGGTGGAGCTAGAAACGCAGTGAAACCGCGGAGATTGTCATTTCCCGGTGCGTGAACTTCGTCTGCGTACACTGCAAGATTGAGGGTATATTTATTTTGTCTCTGGTGTGATGTAAATACATGTATTTGTTATGTAGGCGACGATTGTGATTCTTGGTTTTTTTTTTTTAATACATGCTTTTGTTTGTCTCTTCATAGTAAATCCCATCCCAAATTTTATGTTGTTGTATGACAAAATCTTGATTTTTTTTTTTTGGTTTTACCATTTGGTCTTTTGTTTGGAGTAAGACAAACTTTCAAATATAAGTGGTTCAGACCAATATGATCTTATAGGTTATGCAACTCAAGTGTGACTTTTGAACAGTTTGAATCTGATTTGATGATAATACAAGGTGGAACTTAGTGATAATAAAAATTCAAAAAGTTTGCTACAAAGAGGGTTTTCGGTTTACTTACATTAAACCAAGTTAATTACTCGGTTTACATAAACCGGGAAAAATAAAGGTTTAGGGCTAAAAAAGCTTCGCTTCAGAGTTCAGTGTGATTGGCAAAAATTGAAAATTCGATTGCTCAAATTCATGAAGTCAGCAGCAGCAGCAGCGTCGTCGACGGCGGCAAGTTTCTCATTTGGATCTTCCAGGCTCGCCGCCGTGGCAGAGCAGCTGCGATTATACAAGCCGTCTCTTTCTTTACCGGAAGAAGTGAGCAGCAGGAAATCGATCTCCCACGTTGGGTTTCAGGAATCTATGGCTTCGGTGAGGCTCAGAGCGAAGAGAGCGGCTGTATTGATTTGCCTCTTCGAAGGAGACGACGGTGATTTGCGTGTGATCCTCACTAAGAGGTCTTCTACGTTATCTACTCACTCAGGTTTGTCCTTTGCTTGTCGAATTTTGTTTGCTGACCCCAAAACCAACGGGATTTTCTATTATTGTGAGTGGAACATTTAAAATTCTCGTCTTTGAAGCTATTTAGCTAACTGTTCAAACATTCAGAATTAATGGTTTGAAAAGCAAGAAGTGCTTAAGGATCACTTGTAGTACAGAAACATAATGGGTGGGGTTGTTTTTTTGGTTGCAGGAGAAGTTTCTTTACCAGGTGGTAAAGCAGAAGAGCATGATACGGATGATGGGATTACTGCAACCAGAGAGGCAGAAGAAGAGATTGGATTAGACCCTTCTCTTGTTGATATTGTTGCTTTCCTTGAACCATTTGTGTCTCAGGTATCAAAAAGTGCTCATACTCCTCCTTTGTCTCGTTGGTACTCTTTTTAGGAGAATCCATTTTAGTACTATTATCTTAGAGATGTGTTTTGTGAGGACAAGAAGTTACGGTTGATCTTTAGGTGGGTTTGCGTTTTGAAGTGTCGAGGCCATATTCTTAGTTGCCAGTGATTCTCTTTAGGCCATAGTGATTTCCATATATTTGAAACTTTGTTTGTAGTTCTGTTACAATTTTCTCTTGTCCTAGTAGCATAGTAATGGAAACTGCAGGGGAGCTTTATCTTCTTTAAGATCCTGAATAACTTTCAGTAATAGCTGAAGCGTGATATCGTTGGTTTAGTCTCCATGCCAAAAAATTTATGACGTGTACAAGCTTTCTTTAGCTTTTATGAAGCGAGGAGATGCATAGTTGTCCAACTCTGAGCAATATTTTGCTTATCTGTGCTTTATTTTCGAATGCAGCATCTGCTTACAGTAATTCCTGTAGTAGGAATATTATGGGACAGAAAAGCATTTAATCCAACGCCAAGTCCTGCAGAAGTGGAAGCCGTGTTTGATGCACCCTTTGAAATGTTTCTGAAGGTTCCTCTCGTTTCTTTTTAATCAAGAATGCTTTATAGTTGCATTATTTATTTACTCTGAAGCATTGGTTGTTGCAAAATATTTTAATCAGGATGAGAACCGGAGATCCGAGGAGATTGAGTGGATGGGGGAAAAGCTTTTGCTCCACTTCTTTGATTATAAAGCAGGAGATAATGATTATGTTATATGGGGTTTAACTGCCAGAATTTTGGTAAAAGCTGCAACAGTGGTTTATCAACGACCACCTGCTTTCATTGAACGGAAACCTAACTTGAAGATCTCCAGAATGGTAGGCGAACCTATTTTTGTTATGTTAGATGTTCACTTACACTATAAGTTCAACAAAAAGACAATAAGGTAATAATACCCATGTAACTGATTCTCTGTACCAGTGAATGCGGCACCAGGCTAGTAGTTTATATGGATAGCTGAAGGCGCTGAGTTCTGGCTTCCACCTTGCTGGGACTTCTTGTGGCAAATTTCCATGAATCTTGGGATAACAGAAGGTTGCTGGAGGTGCCTCTGTTTGGTCATGTCCGAGGTCAGTTTGTATTGCTGATAATTGTAATGAGATACTACTTTTGAGGGCTTTCTAAGAATTAAGCTCTGGACCTCTCATACCCTAAAGAAATA